>ML777802.1:196476-252238 GCA_009831015.1 Picea engelmannii | reverse complement strand
GCTTATAACCTTTCACACCATCTTTATAACCAATAAAGATACACTTTTCAGCCTTTTTATCTAGCTTACTCCTATTTTCCTTTGGAACATGTACATAAGAATCACAACCAAACACTCTAAGATGTTGAAGAGAGGGTTTCTTTTCATTCCATACTTCATGTGGAGTTTTATCATCCAACACTAATGAAGTTGATCGATTGACCATGTAACATGTACCCACTGCCTCTGCCTAGAATTCTTGTCCTAACTCGGCACCGCTGAGCATGTTCCTTTCTTTTTCCATCAGTATCTTGTTCATCCTTTCTGCAACTCCATTACTGAGGAGTGTATGCATTAGTCCTCTGCCTTGCTATACCACACTTCTTATAGAATTCTTTGAATTCATTTCCACAGAATTCTCCACCATTATTTGTTCTCAATACCTTTATTTTATTTTCTGTCTAATTTTCTACTAGGGCCTTAAACTCTTTAAATTTATCAAATACATCAGATTTATTTCTAAGAAAATAAATCCATGTGTTCCTTGAGAAATCATCTATGAATGAAACACAATACACATATTTACCTAGGGATGAAATAGGAACAGGTTCAAACACATCATTGTGTATCAACTCTAAGATCCCCTTTGCTCTTGTAGCACCAGATGGGAATCTTACTCGATTATGTTTACCATATATGCAATGTTCATAGAAATCAAAATCCAGAGTGCAATTAGACATACCTTCAACCATACCTTTACTGTGTAGTGTTCGAACGCCCTTTTCTCCAATATGCCCCAATCTTTGATGCCACAACGTGGTCTTCTTTTCAGGGACGGTATTGGTCTTTTATCCTTCATTTCTCTGCTCATGGACAACAGAATTGTTACACTCATTAGTATAAGTGCTTCCCAACAACTTGTAAATATTTCCACGTTGAACTCCCCTCATCAACACAATTGCTCCTCGTACCATCTTACAAGTTCCTTTTCCCAATACAGTATCCACTCCTACATCATCCAACTTGCTTACAGATATTAGGCTCCTGGCTAGTTTTGGAATGTGCAAAACCCCAGGGAGAGTTATAATCCTTCCATCTTTTAACAGCAACTTAACCATTCCATGTCCCATGATTTTTGTTGTTGAGTCATCTCCTAGGAATACATCACCACCATCATATTTTTCATATTCAGAGAAACACTCCCTGTGAGGAGTCATATGGTATGACGCAATTGAGTCAATCAACCATACATCATGGTCTGCATGTGTACCTGTAGATGCCAGGTAAACATCACCTCCTTCTTCAGTGGAGGTTTTCACCTTTGTGGAAGAGGTACTATCAAATCCCTTTGGCTTTTCAACCTTCTTAGACTTGCAATCTTTCTTATAATGCCCTGTTTTACCACACTTCCAGCATTTCCTCAAATATTTTCCTAGAGACTTAGATCTAACTGTAGATTTAGATCTCCCCCCCAAAGGCTTACCTTGATTCTCGTCTTGGGTACAACCTCTTACAAATAAAGCATATGTGCTATGACTATCCATGCTTTTCCGCCTCATCTCTTTAGATAACAAGGATGAAAATACATCCTCATACTTCAATGTATATTGAGTGGTACTACCAATTTATACAACCAGATTATCCCAAGAGTCTGGCAAAGAACATAACAAAGTAATACAATTATCTTCTTCTGCAATCGTAATATTAACAGTGACAAGTTGACTTACCAGAGTATTAAAGGCATTTAGATGTTCTATCACAGAATATCCATCTTCCATCCTAAGATGATATAGCTTCTTTTGAAGAAACAACTTGTTTACCAAGGACTTTTATTGATACAAATTCCCTAACTTATTTCATAGTTCCTTGCTTGTATATTCTCCTGAGACATTCAACAACACCGAATCTTCCAGGCAGAGTTGAATAGTACTCCTTTCTCTTCTGTCCAAATTCTCCCAATCTTCGTTTGACATACCAATAGGTGGTGTACTAGTAGGTTGTGTACCATTCATCTATGTGCCAGTAGGTTGCGTACCAGTAGGATGTGTACTAGGATCCACAGTGATCCAGTGTTCTTTGTCTACAAGAAGGTCCTCCATCTTGAGCTTCCATAGCTCAAAGTTTTTACCGTTGAACTTCTTTATCTCAATTCTAGAAGAGCTCGTCATTCTTCTTTATACACTCGAATAACCACTGCAAAAGCTCCCACTAAACCTAGGTCTTTCACAGACCCAAGATAAACTTGATCTATCAAGACCGAACCAAACCCTCAACAACAAAGGTGTCCCTCTGAAGCCAAAAATGAGCTCTGATACCAAATGTAAGTTTTAAACTTGTGAAGTAAAGCAATGCATATATATTCTTACGCAAAACATAATTTAATCAATGGCTCGTACACATAGTACACAAAGATTTATACTGGAAACCCTTAACCGGGGAAAAAACTCTCTTATATTCATTATTTAGAATTTCACCATTCACCATACAATATATACAATGTTTTTAGGTATTTTGTAGATACCAAAACCCTAATCCCTTAATCTGGGATTAATTTTGAAAACCGCTAAAAATAGCAAAAACCTCCCAAAAAAAAAATTTGGGGCACCACCCCGAGCTACCACCCAGTGTCGAACGCTGCGCGTAACCAGGGGGGGCATACCTGGCCCCCCCTGAGACCCCCCTAGGAAGCGCACGGCACACACGACACAAAGATCACTACTAGAGGGATCTTCAGACGCAGTTGTTGAATCTAACATGCCCACACACACACATGTAAATAATATAACACATACCCAACACGTGGAAGTTTTGCCCGCAATTGGTGTCTTTTATTTCAAAAGATAAGTGATATTTGTGTGTTAAATCATGTTTGCAATTATATTTATGCAATTGATGTCATGGGTCTATGTTATTTATGTTGTATGTATAATTTTTTCATGAATTGTGTATAAATTTGTTAAGAAAATGTATGTAATTATGCATTGCATAGTTTCTATATGTTTCTAATTAATGACAAAGTTGCGTCAGAGAAATTTAAGTAGAGTTGTTAACAATATGGTATCAGAGCAAGAGTTGTTTGAGTGACATTACCCATTGGGTGGTTGGGTATGTTACAATATGGTATTAGATCATTAACAGAATGAGTTAAGTAGTAGCATGGCCCAGCCTGGGTGGTTGGGTGTGTTACAATATGGTATCAGAGCAAGAGTTGTTTGAGTGACATTACCCAATGGGTGGTTGGGTATGTTACAATATGGTATTAGAGCATTAACAGAATGAGTTAAGCAGTAGCATGGCCCATCCTGGGTGGTTGGGGGTGTTACAATATGGTATCAGAGCCCAGTTTACAACACTAAGCCTAGATGGGTCGAGTTAACATCATGTTGAAGCATTTTTTGCAGTAAATTAAATTTGTAAGTGGCTGAATTTCAAGTCATAGTGCATCCATGACAGATATTTGAAGCACTGAAGTGAAATTGGGTGAAAGCCCCAATTTCTATTATCAAACTCATAAGGAATTTGGGGAATTTGGTTAAGTGAAGAGAAATTCCTTATTTCAATTCTCGTTCAAGAAAACTTAGACAATAATTGGTTGGATTTGGGTTATTGGAGTGAAATTGGACAAATTTCACAGTTGCAGAAAGTCTCAGGTAGAAATTGCATGAGAATCGAGCAAAAGCCCCAATTTCTGCAATGAAATTTATGGAAAAATCAGTTAAGTATCGAGAGTAGTGTGTGTGCTAAGCAATAATGATGCGTAGAAGAATAATATGTACGAGTGTGTGCATTAGAAAGTGAGTATTGCACTGTGTGGAGTCAATAATGTGGAAAAATGATGTTGCGGAGGTGTGCACATTGAACATTAGTGTTGCTTAGAAAATAAGGGTGTATGTGGTATGTACACTACGTAGGGTATAGTTAGTAGCGTATGCAGAATATTAGTGTGAGATAAAGCATGTTGAATTTTGGCATCATATGGTGTGTGTTTGAAGTGTGGGCATGTAGTATGAACACATTAGAACCTGATGATGTGTAGTGAAGTACTTGCGGTACATGCAACATTATACTGTTGGTACGCAACACAAAGGTTTTTCTCCGCAGAGTGTTGGCGCAAGGTGTAGAAACACTTAACCTAAGTGTTGTGTTGGTAGTGCGCGCGGAGTTTTGATGTGCAACACAAAAGTCATGCTCCGTAAATATTGACGCACGACAAAAAAGTATACATATTGATTAAAAGAGCATGGTGCATGCGCTATGTTTTAGCATGGTGTATGTAAAATTGGTGCATGCTAATAATTGGAAAGTAGTGTGCATGCAATCGATTGGGTAGTCAATCTTCCCAAGAAATTAGAAGAAGAATCATGATGTTGTATGAAAACATAATTGTACATCATTTCATGATTATATTGTCTACCCTAACAACTTTTGTTGGCTGCACATTTTGCATAATTAATAGCAACTATATCAGAACAAGATCAACACAAGTTTAGAATCATGGAATATGTGTAAGATATTTTTAGTCATGGAGAAGAGAATAGAGGAATGTATGTCCATATGGGTATTGAAGGTACAAATTCCAATGGACATGGAGAAGGTAAGGAAGAAATCATGAACTTGATGGAAACCATAAAGAGTTTGCATAGGGATGTCTCGAGTCATAAAGATGACAATGAGAGGCTTATGAAATCCAAGGAGCTATAGGAGGACTTCAACATTAAGTTGATGCAAAGCTTGAATAGAATTGAGAATAAAATGGATAAGCAGAGTGAGTCAAATAGATTGGGAAGCTATAGGTCCCATGATAAGAAAGGAAGGTCAATGTGCAACAGAAGTGTTGACAAACAACACCATCACTCTCCAAGACATTCCACTAGGAAAGTGTGTAGTAGTTCAAGTCATGTCAAGAAACCTAAGATTACTGGAGTGGATGAACTATGGGGGGGAATGAACAAAATCAAGCCTCCTACTTTTGATGGTGAACATAATAAGGATGAGGATATGGAATAATGGTTTTTAAATATGAGAAAGTATTTTCAATTTCATAATTACTCTTCCATCACAGAAGAAAGAATTGTCATTTACCAGCTCAAGGGAAAAGCATCAATGTGGTGGGACCAATATGTGAAAGTACAACACATTGTTGAGAAGAAAGTGACTTGGAAAGAATTCAAGAGGTATTTCCAAACGAAATACTTGACTAAGATATACTATGACAAGAAAATGAAAGAGTTCTTTGAACTCAAGCTTGGGAGTATGACTATTGATGAGTATAAAAGAAGGTTTTTAGAACTACTGAAATATGTTTCCTTCATCAAAGATGAGCAGGTTAAGATTTAGAGATATTTGAGTGAGTTGCCACCATTTATCAGTGACAGAATAAAGTATGATGATCCCAAAACATTGGAGGAAACTATAAGAAGGGATAAGTGCCTGTATGATCAGCAAAAAGGGAAAGCATCTTACTAGAAATATTGGGAAGACAAGAAGAAAAGTAATATGGAACTAAGGAATAAGAGGAGCAAGCCACCATTTTTCATAAACTATCAAGAACATCCAGCTACTAAAGAATCTAGAATGACAGAGCAATTGGGGGAAAGTTCAATGCAACAACCTATTCAATGTTGGGGTTGTAAGGGAGATCACATGTACAAATATTATCCACGAAGAAGTGAAAGAGTGAAGACTGCTCACCACGCGCAACAAGATTAAATTGTAGAGGACATGGGAATAAGTGTACCTAGGATTTATGCAGCCTTGGAAAACAAGCAAGCCGGGTTTCAATCACATATTATTGAAGTTGAAGGTAAGATAAATAATCATCCCATTGTTATTTTAATTGATTCAGGATCTAGTCATAGTTATCTAGATCCTAAGATGGTGGAAAGGTTTCATTTGCCAAGAAGCAATCTTTAAAAACGTTGAATGGTATAGCTAGCAACAGGAGCTAAAAGGAATATTAGTGAGATGGTTAAAGCATGTCCAATGAACCTGAATGGACTGAACACCAACGCGGAGTTGAATATCATATCGCCTAATTGGTATGCATTGATTGGATCAACACCATGTTGTCATAGATTGTTATAACAAAGCATTTACTTGCTTGGATAAGGGAGGTGACTTAAGGATAGTACAAGGTATTCCTAGAGAAGTGACTGTCAGATAATTTCCAGCCTTGTAGTTGAAGAAGAGTTACAGAAAAGGCTGTCAAATATTTTTTGCACAAATGGAAGAGACACCTAGGGATAAGGTGTCAGACATTGAAGATCACACAATCCTGAAATAGTTTGAAGATGTATTCAAGGATATACCAGGACTTCCACCTAAAAGAGATATGGATTTCTCTATCAATCTGATGCTTGGAGAAACTCCAGTATCTAAGACTACTTACAGGATGAGTACACATGAACTAAAGGAATTACAAATGCAACTTGAAGAGCTTATGAAGAAGGGGTATATACGTCCAAGTGTATCACCTTGGGGTGCCCATGTATTTTTCATGAATAAAAAGGATGGAACTTTGAGACTTTGTATTGATTTCAGGCAGTTGAATAAGGTTATTGTGAAGAACAAGTATCATTTTCCAAAGATAGATGGCCTTTTTTATTAGCTGAAAGATGCAAAAATATTATCCAATATTGATCTCAGGTCAAGCTACCATCAGGTAATAAATAAAGAAGAAGACATTAGAAAGACTGCTTTCAAAACAAGGTATGTCCATTATGATTTTACAGTGGTTCCATTTGGGTTAACAAATGAACCAACTATCTTCATGTGTCTCATGAATGGTGTATTCAGGAATTATTTGGATAAGTTTGTCATTGTCTTTTTGGATGAAATTCTGATATATTCTAAGTCTGAAGAAGAACATGAGCAACACTTGAGAATGGTGTTACAAGTTTTGAGGGAGCATCAGTTGTATGCCAAATTGTGCAAGTGTTCATTCTACCATAAACAAATACATTACTTGGGTCATATCATCTCTAAGGAAGTAATAGCAATAGATCCAGAAAAGACAAGAGCCATTGAAGAATGATGAGTGCCAAGAAATGTCTCTGAAGTAAGATCATTCATGGGTCTTGCAGATTACTACAGAAGATTCATTGAGGGATTCTCAAGAATTGCACCCCCAATTACTTCTTTGCAGAAGAAAGGTGTGAAGTTTGAGTGTACATTGGATTGTGAAATGAGTTTCCAACACTTGAAGCATTTACTAACAAGAGCTCCAATATCGAGGATTGTTGATCCAAATGAATATTTCATAGTTTGCACTGATGCATCTAATGAGGAACTTGGTGGAGTCCTTAGTCGGAATGGTTATGTTGTGTGCTATGAATCAAGGAAGATGAAGGAGCATGAAAGACACTATGCAACTCATGATTTGGAGTTGGCAACCATAGTGCATGCCTTGAAGATGTGGAGGCACTACCTCATGGGGAAAATATTTGAATTGAGGACAGACCATAGTGGTCTGAAAATTTTGTTTGATCAACCAAATTTGAATGCCAGGAAAAGAAGATGGTTAGACTTCATCAGTAAATATGATTTTGAAATAAATCATATCAAATGTAAAGAGAACAAGGTGGTTGATGCACTCAGCAGGAAGATGCATGAGATGCATGCTACATCCATTAGCATATGTCAATCAGATTTGAAAGGTAGAATTCTAGAAGTTGCTAAATCAAATCATTAATACATGGAGTTAAGGGAAAAACTTCAGCAAGGAAGATTACAGTAGAAAGTTGAACACTATAAGCTGGAAGAGGATGAAATTATTAGATACAGAGGCAGAATTTGTGTGCCAAATTCTCGGGAATTGAAGAATCTGATATTGGGAGAAATGCATAATGTACCATATGTTGGACACCCAGGTTACCAGAAAACTATTGCAGTTGTCAAGAGCCAATATTATTGGCCAGGAATGAAGAAAGAAGTTGTTGAGTTTATCTCCAAGTGTTTGGCATGTCATAAGGTCAAGGTTGAGCATAGACATCCAGTTGTTTTGCTACAGCCATTATCCATTCCAGAGTGTAAGTGGGAAGTGGTAACAATGTATTTTATCACTAAGCTACCCAGAACTAACAAGCAACATGATTCTATCATGGTAGCAGTGGACAAGCTTACCAAAGCTACCCATTTTATTCCAGTAAAACTTACTCACAAGGAAGCTAACATAGCTGATATATATCTTAGAGAAATAGCTCGATTGCATGGAATGCCCAAGACAATTGTGTCTGACAGAGATCCAAAATTTACTTCAAAATTTTGGCAAGGATTGTTCAATAGATTTGGAACAAATATACATGTTAGCACAGCTTATCACCCAGAGTCAGATGGGAAGACAGAAAGGGTGAATCAAGTAATTGAAGACATGTTAAGGATGTATGTCATGGATAAACTATCCAAATGGGAGGATTATCTACACTTGGTAGAGTTTTCCTACAATAATGGGTACCAAGAATCCCTTAATATGAGCCCATTTGAGGCACTCTATGGCAGGAAATGAAACACATCGATCAGTTGGGACAACCTAGCAGACCGCGTAGTAGTTGGGCCAAAACTACTTAGAGAAATGGAAGAGTAGATAATAAAAATTAAGCAGAGTTTAAAGGTTGTGTTGGACAATAGGAAAAGTTATGTTGATAAAGGAAGAACTCACAGGGAATTTTATGTGGGTGATCATGTGTTCCTGAAAGTAAAGGCCAACAAAATCTCCCTTAAGTTGGGAAATTGTTCAAAGTTGGCAAAGCTAGTTTTGTGGGCCATTTGAAATCCTGGAAAGGATTTTGGTCTGTGGCATATATGCTTGCCTTGCCTGCATCAATGAATATTCATAATGTATTCCATGTGTCCTTTCTTAAAAGATATATACATGATACTAATGATTTTATTGATTGGAATGTGATTCAGGTGGAACTAGAAGGCGGTTTTCAAGTGCATCTGGTGCGCATATTGGATTAGAAGATCAAGCAGCTTCATAATCAAGCCATAGGGCTAGTAAAGGTCCAATGGACCTGGTACAGTCCTGAGGATTTGACTTGCGAACATGAGGATGCTATGCGGGCATAATACCCACATCTTTTTGAANAAAAAAAAAAAAAAAAAAATATATATATATATATATATATATATATATATATATATATATATATATATATATATATCTATATATATATATATATATTGAATGTTCATATGTATATATTGCACTGAGGATAGTGCACAAATAAGGGGGAGGGGATTATAACACCCCTAGGTCGATCCCCAAGTGAAAATATCAATGTAATTATACATAAGTTATAAGTTGATGAGTTGAAGTAACAAGTCTATGGGTTTGGTTCTGCACGCATTAAGTTAAGTGTGTGAGGAACTCACATCAAAAGAGTGCATGCAGTGGTAAAATAATACAGTGTGCAGTTTTATGTCTTGGCACGCACCTATGTAAGTACACATGCACAATGCACTGAAATTGAAACATCTTAAGGAATGCAATGCACGCAAGTGTTAGTGCAAAAGGATTGGGTGTTGAAGGAAAAAGGCATGCAACCCTGGATTCAGTGCACATTGGTTTAGTGCACAAATTTTTGAAGGGAAAAAGGACCCTTTTGTATATAAGTCATGATGTAATGTTCATCTGTGAAAGGGCATGAGGTTGGTGCACTGAGGAAAGAGTGTGCGTAGCCTACAAGTTTTGCATGCACTAGTTTTAAGTGCGTGAACTGTCTATTTTGAGTTTGGTGAGACTTTATGTAAAAGATCAGTACTTTTGTACTGAGATGTAAATGTAATCACCTACAAATTAATGAAAATACATTCATGCGGTAAACCAAACACATAAAAGAGTTCAGGGGGATTAAACTCTACTAGATGAGCTCAAGGGGGATGGGTTAAAGGGGCTTAAAGCCAAAAAGAAATATTTTATTAATATTTCTAAAAAAGTGTAAAGTAAGGATTTAATATTATATCCTAAGTTCTAGGGAGGGGACAAGTGGCTAAAAGTAGTTCTCAACATGACAAGTGTCAAGTTGGAGACATGTTGTTGACAGAAGGAAGTTCTCAACCCGATAAGTGTCAAGTTGGGAACATGCAGTCAAATGATTCAGACTTAGTCCATTGGGGCAGGGAAGAATCCGGGGGGACAGATACCATGGCAAGGGGTAGGTAATTCGATTGTTTTGCCATCGAGTGGATTGTTCTATCACATAATTGTTCAGTGAGTGAACTGGTTGGTTGTTGTAATGAGCCCTATGATTACTCTGATCAGTATGTTGAACATTGTCGTAAATAAATGTGTATGAATTAGCTTGGAGAGATTAATGGAAGAGGCGTGTTGATAGGCCCATGGAACGTTGAATTGAAGAGGTGGTTTGTTAGGCCCATGGAAGATTTCATTTTCTCCAGGTGAGGGAATGGTTGGGAAGTATTTCCCAAGTTGTCAAACTACAACGACAGGGCTCTGAGACTTCCATTATGGCTTGTTGTTGAATCCCTAGAAGAGAAGTGGAGCAGTCGATGAACTATTGAGTAGAGAAGGGCCACACTTCCTGGGGTGGGATAGGCATGTGGGGAATGAGAGATTGTAGGTTTTCAGTGCGAATTGGCATCTGTGATGTACTTTCCTGCAATTGAGTCACTTGTGTATGAGCTAACTGTGATCAAGTTCCTGTAGAGTGAGATACTTTAACCTAGTTGGGAACCCTTTCCCAAGTGGAGTTTAGCCCCAGCTCGTGAGTGACCCACTGTTGAGATTTATGAACAGTGAAGTCTAAGGTTGGGAGGAACGTGGAAGGTTTGCCCACAGTTGGTGTCCTTTATTTCAAAATATAAGTGCCAGTTGTGTGTTAAATCATGTTTGCAATTATATTTATGCAATTGATGTTATGGGTCTATGTTATTTATGTTGTGTGTATAATTCTTTCATGAATTGTGTATAAATATGTTAAGAAAATGTACGTAATTATGCATTGCGGAGTTTCTATATTTTTTTTAATTAATGACAGAGTTGTGTTAGAGAAATTTAAGTAGAATTGATAACAATATGGTATCAGAGCAAGATTTTTTTGAGTGACAATACTCAGTGGGTGGTTGGGTATGTTACAATATGGTATCAAAAGATAAGTGTCAGTTGTGTGTTAAATCATGTTTGCAATTATATTTATGAAATTGATGTCATAGGTCTATGGTATTTATGTTGTGTGTATAATTATTTCATGAATTGTGTATAAATATGTTAAGAAAATGTACGTAATTATGCATTGCGGAGTTTCTATATGTTTTTTAATTAATGATAGAGTTGTGTTAGAGAAATTTAAGTAGAATTGATAACAATATGGTATCAGAGCAAGATTTGTTTGAGTGACATTACTCAGTGGGTGGTTGGGTATGTTACAATATGGTATTAGATAATTAATAGAACGGGTTAAGTAGTAGCATGACCCGGCCTAGGTGGTTGGGGGTGTTACAATATGGTATCAGAGAAAGAGTTGTTTGAGTGAAATTACCTAGTGGGTGGTTGGGAATGTTACAATATGGTATTAGAGAATTAACAGAATGGGTTAATTAGTAGCATGGCCCATCCTAGGTGGCTAGGGGTGTTACACTTGTACCTATGAATTGGGATCTTAAATTCATTTGTCATTATGCTTTTGGAGAAATAATGTCTGAGAATGATCAAACCTAGACCTAGTGGATTTGTTTCCAATGGCACACGAGTGATAAGGAGGGAAAAGTCTTGTGGGAGTTTCCAGCCCCCATGTTGTCTTCGTGCGAACATAAGTGGAAATTTCCACACACGTGAGGGAGAACAGGGGAGCGGTATGAGCAGAAGCCAGCTTCAGATGGGGGGGTGGAATCATGAAGGGAAGAGTCCCATCCCCGCAAGGGAGAAAAAAAAGTTGAGAAGGGTGACAATGGAGGCAAGACGGAGAAAGGGCGAGAGGTGAGGCAAGAAAGGGAGAAGGGGGGGGACAAGACAGGGGAGAAGAAGCATCCACGGGGAGGGATCGATGGGATGCGAGGCAAGGAGGGAGAGAATATGTGTGTCAATAAGGGACGAGGCCAAGAAAAATAAAGGGGCCCACCAAAACCAAAGGCCAAATTCATAATCCTATATCATGGAAGAGGAGCTAAGGGGTAGGGATGAAACTGAGATTACCATCAATGACGAGAGATTTGGCTTCCCCTTTAACTCCAAAATTGGCCAAATGATCTGGAAGTGAGTTCAGGTCCCACTTGAAATGCCATAGGAATATCTGACTAAAGTCCTTAAGAATTCCCTAGATACGTTTGAAGATAGATCTGAGGCTCACATCCGTTGGGTGGGTGTAAATACTTAGATTCCTTATCTTGTTCTTGGATTCACCCATAACTGAGAGAATTCTAATGTTTCTAGTTTTATCTATAAGCAATCCTTGTGAGAGGGCATACACTTCAGCCTGATTATTGGTGGAAACTCCTAGATTCCACAAGAAAGTGACTGAATGTGCCCTCCAGGACCATATAGAACCCCTCCCACACCACATGTCTCCCCGAGTTATACTCTCACTTTCATCCCTTACTTTAATAATTTATTATTATCCTTATTTCATTTAATCTCGACACCCTCTTTTATCACATTTTATTACCTCATTAAAAACCCTATTATTTTACCTTTATTGAATACCTAATCTCAACGGTTATTTCTAATAATTTATTTTTCACTCTCCTTTAATGATTAATTATCATTCTTCTTCTATAAATACAATCCTCAACACTCTTTTCCAATCATATTAGCTTCTTATGTCACTAATGATGGGTGGTGTCCACTATGTTGATGTTATGGTAGTTGTGGGAGGTATTAACCTCTACATGTAACCTTTGACGAGACTAGAATATTCTGGGAAGCAAGAGAAACCCTAAATAGTTGGGTAATAACCCTAGAAGACAAGTCAAATCAAGAGAATAATTTATATTAAATTATTAGCCTCTAGAAGAAGAAGTTGGCCTAGTTAGGTCACTTGGAGGACTATAAATAGAGGGCGCTTGAGCTCATTTTCTCTCACTCACTCTCACAACTGAAAAAGAACTAGTGGTGCACATGACTGGAGGAGAGTTGCAGTTACTCCTGTAGTGACTTGGTATTTGGTTATGGTTTGGAATTTTTTCTTGGTAAGCTAGCTTTGGATAGAGGTATGCTACCTTGGTTGGCTATTGGTTGTAGTGATCTCTTCCGAAATTATTTTTTCTATCAAGGTTAAGGTGCTCGGGGGTGGCCTTTGTGACTATGGTTGGGTGACAATATAGTGATATTGTCTATGGTGAAACAATTACACCCATTATTTTAACAGGTTATGGTCCCACACTATCTTCATATAGTCTAACCACTGGAAGGTAGATTGGGAGGATTTTCTCAGTTGTAGTTGCAGTTGCAATCAAAGTTTTGTTGTAGCAACAAAACCCTAACCCTTTTGTTGAGGAACCTTAAGTGAATCTCTTGACCTAATTCCTGGATATCATAGTGTGCCCAGTTGGGCCTCAGAAATGTTGTATTTTCATCCACCTTTCCCTTCACTATTCCTTACATTTCATCGTCCCATTAACCTTCCATCATACCATTTTCATAAATACATTTGGGTTTCTCCTTATTATTTTCCATTGTATTCATTTTAGTATTATAAGTGAATTTGTGATTAAATATTATAAATTAACATATTTTCATTATATATCAAAGTTGGATGAGTTTGATGATGTGTGCAGGCATATTTGAAGATTTCAACAAAGTCAAAATTCACAACCTATCATCAAATTCGAATTACATCTTCAAACTTGAAGATTTGAAAGAGAGAAGATCATGGAAGATTTGGTTGGCATATCTTATCTAAGATATGTGAGAGATGTGTGGAGGATTTGAAGGGATCATATCTTGTAATAATGGGAAAGTAGTTGAGAGTGGTTGAGAGAATAGTGGATCTGTCATTATGACACTCATGTATATAAGCGAGTGTTCTCTCTTCATGAGGAGGCATGTAATTCAAAATTTAGTCTTGTAGTTAGGAGAAGGGGATTCTTAGCTTTGATTCTTTCATTGTTATTATTTCATGCTTTTTCATTTGATTCTTGTAATATAATTTGAGATTGATTTATTGTGTGAGCTCACATATGTATTTTTTCATTCAACTCTTCACATGTTGTATTTCTTTCCTAGATTAATTTCCTGTTTTCCTAGTTAGTATTTCAATGCTTTCCTAGATTAATTTCATTTCAGCAATTTAGATTAAATTACTTCTACTTTAGTCCTGCATATATAGTGCATGTGCTTCGTAAGCCTATGAACCTCGGATTGACAAATTAAATAGTTAGGCAAGTACTACAACGGAATTAAACGACAATATTTCCACCTAACATGCCCTATCCAAGCGCACCTCCTAGTACTCTCAGCAAGCCAATGCGTCAATTTTGAGTTTTTGGTCAAATTCAAAGGTTGACCTAGTCAAAGTCAAAGGTTGACCAAATCAAAGAAATCATGACTTACTCTATGAAGTCAGAAAACAAGTTAGAAGGGGCTTTAAACTTCAGAGCATGGAATACAAGGATTGACCTCATCCTTGCCAAGAATAAAGTCCTAGATATTGTGAAAGGAAATATCATGGAACCATAGTTTGAAGTAAGAAAAGAGAAGGAACCTCATAACATTGCAGCACTGGAGAAGTTCAAGAGAGATATGTCAAAGGTACAATGCTTTTAATGCCATGATTATGTCCACTACAAAAGGAATTTTCCTAAACTAACAAGGAAGAGAAAAGAGATACATCACGCATCAGCTGATAATGATGAAGAATCCTTAAAGAATACAAAGCATTATGAGGCAGATTTCTTCTATTACTCAGCTCTTACTAGAACCATTGAACATGACATGTGGTTGATTGATAGTGGAGCTTCAAGGAATATGACAGGTGACCGTAGGAAATTCTCAATCATGAAGGAGAAGGAGACAACTCATAAAGTGGAGCTTGGAGACAATAACTCTAATGCAGTCAAGGGAATTGGACAAGCTACTATCAAAATGGAATCAAGTAACGCTATCCATATTAGTAATGTTTTATATGTTATTGGCTTGAAAAAGAATCTAGTATCTATTTCTTGTTTGGAAGAGAAAGGAGATAGGGTAGCTTTTGTGGATGGAAAAGTTCTTGTATGGTCTAAAGACTCCAAGATAGAAAATGCTAGAGTTATTGGAACCCATGAAGGAAGGTTATATAAACTCCTAGGTCAGAATAATCAAGCCCTAGTACATGACAAAATCAACCCTAGTGAGTTATGGCATAGAAGGTATGCTCACCTTCATTATCAAGCCTTGTCATCCCTGAAACAAATGGTTGTAGGCATACCAAAATTACAGTCAATACATGAAGGTGTGTGCAAAGGATGTGCACTTGAGAAGAACATTAAGAAACCTTTCCCAAGCAGTGAGAATAGATCCAAAGGGATCTTATACCTAATATATTCAGATATATGTGGGCCTATGCTAGTGAAGTATTTAGGAGGATCTCTTTACTATGTAACCTTCATAGATGACTTCTCAAGAAAGACATGGTTGTATCTATTAAATACTAAGAATGAAGTATTTAGCAAATTCCAAGAATTCAAGGCACGCCTACTATTTTAACAGTGATATTGACTATGGTTGGGTTACAATATAGTGATATTTTCTATAGTAAAACGAGCACACATATTATTTTAACAGGTTATGGGCCCACACAATCTTCGGATAGTCTAACCACTAGAAGGTAGATTGGGAGGATTTGCTCAGTTGTTGTTGCAATTGCAGTCAAATTTTGTTGCAACAACGAAACCTTAACCCTCTTGTTGAGGCACCTTAAGTGAAGTGCTTGACCTAATTCCTAGCTATCATAGTGCACCCTAGATAAGCACACCTCTCAGTACTCTCAACAAGCCAAGGCATCAAGTTTGAGTTTTTGGTCAAAGTCAAAGGTTGATCAAGTCAAATTAGTCATGACTTACTCTATGAAGTTAGAAAACAAGTTAGAAGGGGATTTAAACTTCAGAGCATGGAAGACAAGGATTGAACTCATCCTTGCCAAGAATAAAGTCCTAGATATCGTGAAAGGCAATATCATGGAACCACAGTTTGAAGCAGGAAAAGAGAAGGAACCTCAAAACTTTGCAGGACTGGAGAAGTTCAAGAGAGATATGTCAAAGGTACAATGCTTTTAATGGCATGATTATGGCCACTAAAAAAGGAATTGTGCTAAACTAATAAGGAAGAGAAAAGAGAGACATCACGCACCAGCTTCCAATGATGAAGAATCCTCAAATAAGACAAAGCATGATGAGAAAAAAATATTTTATTACTCGGTCGTTACTGGAACCGTTGAATATGACATGTGGTTGATTGATGGTGGATCTTCATGGCATATGACAGGTGACCGTAGGAATTTATTAAGAATGAAGGAGAAGGAGACACCTCATAAAGTGGAGCTTGGATACAATAACTCTTATGCAGTCAAGGGAATTGAACAAGCTACTATCAAAATGGAATCAGGTAACTCTATCCATCTTAGTAATGTTTTATATGTTCCTAGTTTGAAAAAGAATCTAGTATACATTTCTTGTTTGGAAGAGAAACGAGATAGAGTATCTTTTGTGGATGGAAAAATTTTTGTATGGTCTAAAGACACCAAGATAGAAAATGCTCGAGTTATTGGAACCCGTGAAGGAAGGTTATATAAACTCGTAGGTAGGAATACTCAAGCCCTAGTACATGATGAAATCAACCCTAGTGAGTTATGGCATAGAAGGTATGCCCACCTTCATTATCAAGCCTTGTCATCCCTGAAACAGATTGTTGTAAGCATACCATAATTACAGTTAGTTCATGAAGGTGTGTGCAAAGGATGTGCACTTGGGAAGAACATTAAGAAACCTTTCCCAAGTAGTGAGAATAGATCCAGAGGGATCTTAGACCTAATATATTAAGATGTATGTGGACCTATTCCAGTGAAGTATTTAGTAGGATCTATTTACTATGTAGCCTTCATAGATGAATTCTCAAGAAGGACATGATTTTATCTGTTAAAGACTAAGGATTAATTATTTAGAAAATTCCAAGAATTCAAGGATGAAGTAGAGAACCTAATAGATAAGAAGATCAAGACAATAAGATATGATAATGGAGGAGAATACACCTCCAAGGATCTCGTTTCCTTTTGTAAAGAAGTTGGGATTAGGAGGGAGCTCATTGTCCCTCGCAATCCTCAACAGAATAGTGTGGTTGAAATAAATAACAGAACCATTGAAGAATTAGTCAAGGAAATGATGAATGATCAGAACTTATCTATGTTCCTATGGGGAGAAGCAGTTATGACAATTTTTTATGTTCAGAATAGAAGTCCACATAGAATATTGAAGAATGTGACTCTTGAAGAAGCCTTCTCGGGAAAGAAGCCAATCATTGAACACTTGAGAATCTTTGGATGTCATGTATACAGTAATGTTCCCAAGGATAAGAGAAAGAAGTTGGAACCTTCAGGAAAGAGAGGAATCTTGACACTGGGGCAGCTCCTGGCACTAAATCAATTAGGACATCTATCTCCCTTCTTGGTGGCAATCTGGGTATTTCTTGGAATACATCTTCAAATTCTTGTAGTATCGAGAAATCTTCAAGGCTTGGCCCCTTTGTATTATATGTCTCTTCCACATGAGTTGCATACAATTGACATCCTTTCCTAAAACATCTTTTTAGTTGTAAGGCTGAAATCTCCCTTATAGAGATGGGTCTTGGAACTCCTTTCACAATGCTTTGTTTTCCATTTCCATCAATACATTTAAATGTCTTTTTATGACAATCTAGAACACCATGATGCTTTTCCAACCAATCCACTCCAATGAGAATATCATAAGACCCCAATGGTATAATATTTAGATCAATACTAACATTCACACCATTAAGACTTATGGAACAACTTCTGACCATGTCATGGATTCTTCTTTTGGTTCTAGTGGCTAACTGAACCAAACTTGCTTTTCCAAGTTTACTTTTCTCCAAATGTAATCTATCCACTATATTAGAATCAATGTAACAATGACTTGCTCCTGAATCAAACAAAATAGCAACGGGCTGATTTATGATCTTACCTTCCACCTCAATCATATTGGAATTCTACTCTACTTGTCGATCATTTAAAGTTGCATAGATTCTTCCCATATCTTCGACTGTTGTAGCCTCTTGGATGTTGTGCACAGTCTTCACTCTGTATTTTCTATGTGGGAAATCCTTGTACAGATGGTCTTCCTTGCATCCCCAGCTTTGGATTGGTGGTATTCCCATTTTTCCCAAGGAATCTTCCTTCTTGGAATCTCCCTTATCATACTGATCTTGATGATTTCTATTAGGCTCATTCCTATTGAAGGGAGGTTTGAATCCTTTCCTCCTCTGATCGAACTTCATATTTTTCTTGTCCTTCCAAGATTTCTGCAGAGATTCTCTTCCCTGGCCTTGCTCATATAGATATTTAGCCTTCTTGATGGCTTCAGTCAAGGTCTTGGGCTCATCATACTTGATCTTTTCCTTATAAAAGGCTAGTAGTCCACTTAGAAATCTTTGTATTTTCACTTTCTCATCACCAATGAACCTGACATACTTTAACAATCCCAAGAACTTCTTCTCTTATTCTTCCATAGTCATGCTTCCCAACCGAAGTTCAAAGAAATCCTGCATTTTCTTGTCATAGAAATTCTCTGAGAGGTACTCCTTCTGGAAGTACATCTTGAACTACTTCTAAGTGATCCTACTTTCATTAACATGTTCCACTTGATTCAGTTGGTCCCACCACATAGCATCTTTCCCATGTAAATGGTAGGTGGAAATCATGTCTTCAAGGTTGGACAAATAGTTATGCAACTGAAAATATCTTCGGAGCCCAAGCAACCATGCTTCGGCATCATCTTCCCTTTATCTTTCACCCTCAAAGGAAGGTGGCTCAAGATTCCTCATCTCTCCTTGCAAACTATCTACCTCTTGTTTCCTTCTTTGGTGTCTAACAGGAGACACCTCTGGACTTCTTACGGGATCATCTGATGCATAAAACTTTCTTTCTGAGTAAGGAGGTGAGTGGTGTCCATGAGCTCTGCTAGCACTTCTGGAATAACCAACTCTTCCACGATCATCCCTTCTTTCATGGAACTTGCCTTCTTACTCTTGTCTTGAGTTTGATCCCTTCTTCATTTGCCTCTGCAACTGATTTAAGATCTACAACACTCGATCATTTATCTAAATTTTCTCTCTCATCAGTCTCTCGTTGTCTTCTTTGTATCTCTGCACTTCCATCTTCAGGATTCTTACTGTTTCTATTAATGTTTCTTGTTCTCCTTTTCCCTTGCGTCCATTGGACTCTGTATCTACATTACCAACTCTAGTATTCTAGACTTCGGCCTCCTTATCATGACTGGAGGCTCCCTCACCTTCTTCCATTTCCTCAATACGCATCCTGAGTCGATGTGCTTAAGCCCCTTAATTCTGCAAAATGTGCAAGCGACCATTTTGTTAGAATTATGCATATGATAGACAAAGTTGCCAAACCATGCTACAAGTCTCTTTTCTTTTCGCTTTTGTTCATGGAGATCATATCCCTATTCTCCAAAAATAACAGTGTCCTATTATCCTTGGATGACACAGAATTTCATTATGTTCAGGCACTTCCTTCAAACCACCTTCCCACGTGACCACGACTAGAAACCGCAGATAAATCCTTCCTTATCACTTTTATATCTCGAAGACCACCAATTCGGCCCTTAGTCCTCCTTCCCTTAGCTCTCAATCTGCATATGACCATGGCCATGACCCTGCGCTTAGTTGAAAAAGCTCTTGTCCAGAGCTTCGAGACTTCAGAACTTTCAACGAGGACCGGATCAACGGTCCTCGTCCTCTTTCACGATCAATGATCAAGATCCACTTCATGACTGCACACTTCGGGAGTCTCAACTTTCCTCTCTTGCCTCCTCCCATAATGATTTTACCCTAATTTCATGATCTGTCGACGGGGGTCCTCCCACAGATCAGCGGCTGTGAATCTCTTCAGCTCTTCATGTTTCGGAAGTTTCAAACTTTGATCCTACACGTTCTCCTGGAGTTCTTTCACCTGAAGTCAACGATCCTTCGACGTGTATCTTCTGGAATCAACGGTCGATATGTACTCCAGACTTCGAGCCTTCGGAATTTTTCGACCCAACGCAACCTGTCACATCCTTCCCCACTAGAGTGCCCAATCTCTGGACTGCACAATTTGTCGCCACGTGGTGAAATAATGGAAGCATACAAGTGGCCCAATCGGGCGAGTGATACGTGTCATGTTCTAACTGACATTTCATTACTCCATATGTTCAAAAATTACTGACACGTGGTAGACGTCCACAAGCCACGTCATCCCAAGTGACATCCACAAGCCATGTCACTTCAATAATTCCAGGATCCACATTACCTCTAGGTGACATCATCATGCCCCATCACTTCGTCTCTTCAGGCTTCGAGACTTTGGGAGTTTCCATACTAGCACACTTCCAATTCTCCCGAACTCTGAATTCCCGAACTGGCCAATCTGTTGCCATGTGTCCTTCTGGATCAGACGACTAAGATTCACTTCGGGTATTCACGCGGAGTCCATGGATCTGCACCACGTTTCCTACTTAATCTGACGGTTGAGGCTTACTTCAGGTCTTTAGACTTCGGAAATCTCAAATTTCAAAACTTATCTGGCCCCACTAGCTTTTATCCGAAGCCATGGATCTAGTGACGCGTGGCTCTCGAAAAATCAATGGCTCAGATCCTTTCGGGTCTTCGGGTTTCAGAAATATCAAACTTCAAACCTCCTCGAAGTACACGGGATCTTGTCCTATGTCCTCTTCAATCGGACGGTTGAGGCTTACTTCAGGCCTTCACCCGAAATTCGCATATTTACGCCACGTCTCTTCTGGATTAGACGGCCCATATTCACCTTGAACGATCTGGCGCTTGAGATTTACACCGGACGATCTGGTGACTGAGATCTATTTCGGATGATCGGACGATCGAGAATTACTTCGGCTCTTTGGCTCTATGGGCTTCGGTAGTTTCAAATCTCAACTCAAAACCTCTCGAACTGATTTATCTGGAGTTATTGATCTGCAAACACATACCTCTTGGTGATCGACAGTCAGGATCTACTTTGGATATTTCACCTCCTCCTCATCCACAAACTTCCAGAGTTGTGGATCTTGCACCACCTGTCTCTCCTAGACAATGGATGGCCCCAAAATACTTTGGCTATATGAAGTTTCAATGCTCGAGCCCTAACATGTCACATCACTTATTGCCTTTCAATTTGCGGGGGCACGCATCGGCAGTTTGGAGTAACCCTCTTTTCACCCCGCAATTCTCTTGACACTGACACGTAACCCCTCAGTGAAATCATGGTTTTGGATTGAAGGACCGCCTTGGGGAATTATATCTCATGCAAATTGGTTCCCCACAATGTCGATTGTCCGTTGATCTCTCTCTCCAATGGGATATGATGGTGGTGACCTTAACCCTTGCTTCCTTTTCATCGGATGACCCTTGTTCACCTGTCCTTCGATCCAACGATCTCGGATCTCCCATGATCCTACAGTGGTGATCGCTCCCAAATTCGAAGGGGACAATCACGATCCTTCAAACCCCTTACAACGAGTCTTTGGTGATCTAACTCCTGCGTAGATGTTGCAATGAAATTCCTCCTGAGATTTTCAACTCCACGGTCAGAGTTTGATCTGTAACCACGAGACTCTGACCAATAGACCCAGACCATGTCGGCCCGGTGTTTCAACCAGAAGCTCTGATACCAAACTGTAACATACCCATCCACCCACAGGGCGGGGTATGCTACCTTCAAGCCTGCCCTTGGACTTCTTTCTTTTACGATGCCTTTTTAAAATTTAAGGATGCATAAAAGGAAAGACTTTAACGACACGCACAACAATAGTCAACAAGCATGCATAGTCTAAAGAATCAATTCAACGACAATTAAATATACAGTGGAAATACATTCATATACATGCAAATGATACCATAACAGAGAGCACTTATCTTTATGAAAGATGGAACCAACTGGCTAAGATGTGGATGAGGATGGATCAATGAATGGGTAAGTGGGTGAATGAAATTGTGTGAGGGAAAAGAATGGTATGAATGTACAATAAATCAACGAACAAGCCATCAGTCAAACCCCCCCATCAGACCAGATGTGGGTTTAAGTATTTTCATGGGGAATCAAGAACCTCCTAGTCTTCCCCAAGAAGCTCACGTAATCGATCCCCTCTCTTAGGAAAAAGTGTAATTAACAAAGGAATAAACACTTATCCCCTCAAGCCCCCTATCTTGTCGAATCATAGCCCCCTATAACTCTAGTCATTGCCCGTCTAGTAGCTAGCCATGTATTTATTATTAATAATGATAAAAAACATTACATGTCTTGGGCACACTGGCCTTTTAATAATTGTTTGGGCACCCTGGCCTCTCAGCATTGTAACAATACATTATTTAAAATGAGGGTTCAAACCCTGGGGTGTTACATCCCCTCCCCCTTATTTTGGCACTATCCTCAGTGCATATACAAAAATAGAGATCAAAATCTCAAATTTATTCAAAACGTTGTGGGTACTCTGCCCGCATGGTATATTCATGCTCCAAGGTAGCATCTTCAAGACCGTAGAAGGTCCACTGAAATTTTACCAGCTCTATAAC
This sequence comes from Picea engelmannii, assembly GCA_009831015.1. Classification (NCBI taxonomy): domain Eukaryota; kingdom Viridiplantae; phylum Streptophyta; class Pinopsida; order Pinales; family Pinaceae; genus Picea; species Picea engelmannii. The sequence continues at coordinate 229,512 of ML777802.1, read as the reverse complement.
TCGATTCCGGAGCATTTTGACTTTTCTGTCCAATACCCGCACTGGTTGAACCTAAAAATCTCCATCTGTCTCTACCTGAATCAGATGCCAATCAATAACATGGTTAGGATCATGTACATATTTATTTAGTAAAGAGACATGAAATACATTATGCACATTCATGGAAGCAGGCAATGCAATCATGTATGCAACTGGCCCTATTCTGTCCAATATTTCAAATGGACCATAAAATCTGGCTGACAGCTTTGTACAACTACCCAATTTCAAAGAGATTTTCTTGGGATTCACTTTCAAAAGTGCATGCTCCCCTAATTTAAATTCTCTAGCTATCATGTTCTTATCTGCATAAACTTTCTGTCTATCCTGAGCTGCCTTTAAATTATCCTTGATCTTAACCACCTGGTCTTCCATGTCCTTGAGGAACTCTGGCCCAAGTACCACTCTATCTATTGGGTTGTCCCAGCTTACTGGAGTATCACATTTCCTACCGTACAAGGATTCAAATGGGATCATTCTCAATGAAGCTTGATACCCATTATTATATTCAAACTCAACCAAGTGTAAGTAATCTTCCCACTTAGATGGCTTATCCATCACATACATTCTCAGCATATCTTCAATTATTAGATTGACTCTCTATGTTTTCCCATCTTTCTGAGGATGATATGGTGTGCTAAAGTTTATATTTGTGCCAAATCCTTTAAACAATCCCCTCCAGAAATTGGAGGTAAATTTTGTATCTCTGTATGAGACGATTGTCCTAGGTATCCCATGGAACCTAGCAATTTCCTTCATGAAAATTTCTGCAATATTATTCGTTGTATGCGTTGTCTTCACAGGCACAAAATGAGCAGCCTTTGTTAATTTTTCAACCACCACCATGATTGAATCATGTTGCATATTCATTCTGGGTAATCCTGTGATGAAATCCATGGTGATTACTTCCCATTTCTTCTCTGGGATTGGCAATGGGTGCAGCAAACCCATTGGGTGCCTATACTCAGCCTTCACCTTCTGAAATTCCATACATCGAGCGATGTAATCAGAAACATCCTTCTTCATTCCCAGCCAAAAGAACTCGATTCTTACTGTTGTAATTTTTTTCTGGTACCCGGGATATCCAGCATAAGGAACATCATGCATTTCCTTCAGTACCAAATTCCTTAGTTCTTCAGAACTAGGAACATAGATTCTTTTTTTATGCATGAGTAATCCATCTTCCTTTATCTCATACTCCTTCATTTTCTTTTGTACATCTCCTTGTTGTAATCTTTCCTTTACTTATAAGTAATGTTGGTCTGTAACAAGACCATCTAAAGTTCTACCCTTCAAGTTTGACTGATGCATACTGACAGCAGTAGCATGCATGAGATGCACTCTTCTACTAAGCGCATCGGCAACTTTATTCTCTTTTCCTTTGATATGCTTGATATTGAAGTCATAGTCACTTAAAAATTCCAGCCATCTTGTTTTTCTGGCATTCAAGGTCAGATGTTCAAAAAGATACTTCAGGCCAATGTGGTCTGTCCTTAATTTGAATTTCTTCCCCATGAGATAATGCATCCACGTCCTCAGGGCGTGAACAATGGAAGCAAGTTCCAAGTCATGCGTGGCATAGTTCCTCTCATGTTCTTTAAGCTTTCTGGACTCATATCCAATGACATGTCCATTTTTCTTGAGGACTCCCCCAAGTCCTTCCTTACATGTGTCTGTACATATCCAAAACTTTCATTTGGGTCAGCAATCTTTAACACAAGTGCACTAGTAAGTAATTCCTTCAATAGATTAAAATTATTTTCACACTTGAGTGTCCATTCAAATTTAGTTCCCTTCTTTTGCAAAGAAGTGATGGGATGAGAAATCTTAGAGAACCCTATTATGAACCTTCTGTAGTAGCCATCTAATCCCATAAAAGATCTGACGTCTGACACATTAATGGGTGTTGGCCATCCTTTAATGGCTTCGATCTTCTTTGGATCTACTACTATGCCCTACTCTAAAATAATGTGTCCCAAGTAATGGATATGTTTTTGATAAAAATAACACTTACTCAATTTGGCATACAACTGATGTTCTCTCAGTACTTGCAACACCAGTCTTAAGTGATGTTCATGCTCCTCTTTAGACTTAGAATAGATAAGTATGTCATCCAAGAATACTATGAGAAACTTATCCAAATAATTTCTGAATATGGCGTTCACTAAGCACATGAAGACAGTTGGTGCATTGGTCAGTCCAAATGGCACCACTGCAAATTCATAATGCCCATACCTGGTTCTAAAGGTTGTCTTATGAATGTCTTCTTCCTTGATTCTTACATGATGGTATCCTTCCCTTAGGTCAATCTTTGAGAATATTTTTGCTCCTCTTAGTTGATCAAAGAGGTCATCAATTCGGGGTAGAGGATACTTGTTCTTTACAGTGTACTTGTTCAGCTGTCGAAAGTCAATACACAGCCTCAAGGTTCCATCCTTATTTTTGACAAAAAGTACTGGTGCTCCCCAAGGTGAAACACTTGGATGTATGTACCCTTTCTTCAACAATTCCTCCAACTACATTTGTAATTCTTTTAACTCTGGTGTGCTCATTCTGTAATGTGTTTTTGACATCGGGGCAGCTCCTGGCACTAAATCAATTGAGAAATCTATCTCCCTTCTTGGTGGAAATCTGGGTATTTCTTGGAATACATATTTGAATTCCTATAGTACCGAGAAATCTTCAAGTCTTGGCCCCTTTGTATTATCTGGATCTTCCACATGAGCTGTATACAATTGGCATCCTTTCCTAAAACATATTTTCAGTTGTAAGGATGGAATCTCCCTTATAGAGATGGGTCTTGGAACTCCTTTCACAGTGCTCTATTTTCCATTTCCATCAAAACATGTAAATGTCTTGTTATGACAATCTAGGATAGCACGATGCTTGTCCAACCAATCCATTCCAATCATAATATCATAAGACCCCAATGGTATGATATTTAGATCAATACTAGTATTCACGCCATTAAGACTTATGGAACAACTTCTGACCATGTCATGGATTCTTCTTTTGGTTCCAGTAGCTAACTGAACCAAACTTACTTTTCCAAGTTTAATTTTCTCCAAATGTAATCTATCCACTATCTTAGGATCAATGTAACAATTACTTTCTCCTAAATCAATCAAAATATAAACAAGTTGATTTATGATCTTACCTTCCACCTCAATCATATTGGACTGGTACTCTGCTTGTCGATCATTTAAAGCTGCATAGATTCTTACAGTGTTCACTATGTCTTTTCTATGTGGGCAATCCTTATACAGATGATCTTCCTTGCATCCCAAACATTGGATTGGTTGTATTCCCCTTTTTCCCAAGGAATCTTCCTTCTTGGAATCTCCCTTAGCATAATGATCTTGATGATTTCTATTAGGCTCATTCCTATTGAAGGGAGGTTTGAATCCTTTCCTCCTCTGATCGGATTTCGCATTTTTCTTTTCCTTCCAATATTTCTGCAGAGATTATCTTCCCTGTTCTTGCTCATACAGATATTTAGCCTTCTTGATGGCTTCATTCAAGGTCTTGGGATCATCATACTTGATCTTTTCCTTATAAAAGGCTCGCAGTCCACTTAGAAATATTTGTATTTTCACTTTCTCATCACCAATGAACCTGACATACTTTAACAATCCCAAGAAATTCTTCTTGTATTCTGCCATAGTCATGCTTCCCAACCAGAGTTCAAAGAACTCCTGCATTTTCTTGTCATAGAAATGCTCTAAGAGGTACTCCTTCTGGAAGTACTTCTTTAACTGCTTCCAAGTGATCCTACTTTCATTAACATGTTCCAATTGCTTCAGTTAGTCCCACCACATTGCATCTTTCCCTTGTAAATGGTAGGTGGAAATCCTGGCTTCTAGGTTGGACGAATAGTTATGCAATTGAAAATATCTCTGGAGCCCAAGCAACCATGCTTCGGAATCATCTTCTCTTTCTCTTTCACCCTCAAAGGAAGGTGGCTTGAGCTTCCTCAGCTCTCCTTGAAAACTATATACCTCTTGTTTCCTTCTTTGGTGTCTGACAAGAGACACCTCTGGACTGCTTACGAGATCATCCGATGCATAAAAATTTCTTTCTAAGTAAGGAGGTGAGTGGTGTCCATGATCTCTGCTAGAACTTCTAGAATAACCAGCTCTTCCACAATCATCCCTTATTTCATGGCACCTGCCTTCTTCCTCTTGTCTTGAGTTTGATCCCTTCTTCATTTGTCTCTGCAACTGATTTAAGATCTGCAACACTCGAGCATTTATCTGACTTTTCTCTCTCATCAGTCTCTCATTGACTACTTTGAAGCTCTGCACTTCCATCTTCAGGCTTCTTACCGTTTCTATTAACGTTTCTTGTTCTCCTTTTCCCTTGCGTCCATTGGACTCTGTCTCTGCATTACCAACTCTGGTATTCTAACTTTCGGCCTCCTTATCATGACTGGAGGCTCCCTCGCTTTTTTCCATTTCCTCAATACGCACCCTGAGCCGATGTGATTAAGCCCCTTAATTCTGCAAAATGTGCAAGCGACCATTTTGTTAGTATTATGCATATGATAGACAAAGTTGCCAAAACATGCTACATGTCTCTTTTCCTTTTTTTTTGTTCATGGAGATCATATCCCCATTCTCCAAAAATAACAGTGTCATGTTATAATTGGCTAACATGGAATTTCATCCTGCACAAGCGCTTCCTTTACACCACCTTCCCAGGAAACCAAGACTAGAAACCGAGGCTAAATCCTTCCTTAGCACTTTTTTGTCTCAAAGACCACCAATTCGGCCCTTATCCCTCCTTCCCTTAGCTCTCAATCTGCATATGACCACGGCCATGACCCTGCTCTTAGTCGAAAAAGTGCTTGTCCAGAGCTTCGGGACTTTGGAACTTTAAGCCAGGACCGGATCAACGGTCCTCGTCCTCTTTCACGATCAACGATCGAGATCCACTTCAGGACTCTGTGCTTCGGGAGTCTCAAATTTCCTCGCTTGCCTCCTCCCGGAATGATTTTACCCAGAGTTCAGGATCTGTCGACGGGTGTCCTCCCATAGATTAGCGACTGTGAATTGCTTCAGCTCTTTGGGTTTTGGAAGTTTCAAACTTTCCTCCTGCACGTTCTTCCGGAGTGCTTTCACCCGAAGTTGACGATCCTTCGATGTGTGTCTTCTGGAATCAACAGTCGATATGTACTCCAGCCTTCGTGCCTTCGGGATTTTTCGACCCAACGCAACCCATCACATCTTTCCCCACTAGAGTGCCTAGTCTCTAGACTGCATGATTTGTCGTCACGTGGCGAAATAGTGGAAGCATACACGTGGCCCAATCGGACGGGTGATACGTGTCACGTTCTAACTGACATTTCAATACTCCATATGCTCAAAAATTACTAACACGTGGCACACATCCCATGTGTCCACGTCATCCCAGGTGACGTCCACAAGCCACATCACTTAGGGAATTCCAGGACCCACATCACCTCTAGGTGATGTCATCGTGCCCCATCACTTCGACTCTTCGGGCTTTGGGACTTTGGGAGTTTCCATACTAGCACACTTCCAATTCTCCCGAACCATGAATTCCCAAACTGGCCAATCTGTCGCCATGTGTCCTTCTGGATCGGATGACTAAGATTCACTTTGGGTCTTCACTCAAAGTCCACGGATATGCACCACGTGCCCTCCTTAATCTAACGGTTGAGGATTACTTCAGGTCTTCGGACTTCGAAAATCTCAAATTTCAAAACTTATCTGGCCCCACTGGCTTTTATTTGAAGCCCTGAATCTGATGACGCATGGCTCTTGGTAGATCAATGGTTGAGATCATTTTGGGTCTTCAGGTTTCGAAAATCTCAAACTTCAAACCTCCTCGAAGTACACGGGATCCTGCCGCATGTCTTCTTGAATCGGACGGTTGAGGCTTACTTTGGGCCTTCACCCGAAATCTATAGATTTACGCCACGTCTCTTCTGGATCAAATGGCCCAGATTCACCTTGAACGATCCGGTGCTTGAGATTTACTCCGGATGATATGGAAACTGAGATCTATTTCGAATGATTGGATGATCAATATTTACTTCGGCTCTCCAGGCTTCAGGAGTTTCAAATCTCAACTAAAAACCTCTCGAAACGATTTCTCTGGAGTTACTGATCTGCTGACACATACCTTTTGGTGATCGATGGTCAGGATCTACTTTGAATATTTCACCTCCTCTTCATCCACAAACTTCTGGAGTTGTGGATCTCACACCACCTGTCTCTCCTTAACGATGGATGGACCCAAACTATTTTGTCTATATGGAGTTTCTATGCTCGAGCCCTAACATGTCACATCACTTATTGCCTTTTAGTTTGCGGGGGCATGCATCGGCGGTTTGGAGTATCCCACTTTTCTCCTTGCAATTCTCCTGATGTTGACACATAACCCCTCAGTTAAACCATGGTTTTGGATTGCGGTACCACCTTGGGGAATTATATTCTGTGCAACTTGGTTCCCCGCAATGTCAATTGTCCATTGATCTCTCTCTCCAATGGGATCTGACGGTGGTGACCTTAATCCTTTCTTCCTTTTCATCGGACGACCCCTATTCACATGTCCTTCGATCCAACGATCTCGGATCTCTCGTGATCTTATAGTGGCGATCGCTCTCAAATTCGAAGGGGATGGTCACAATCCTTCGAACCCCTTACAACGGGTCTCTGGTGATCTAACTCCTACGTAGATTATGCAACGCCATTCCTCCTAATATTTTCAACTCCACGATCAAAGTTCGATCTATAACCACGATACTCTGACCAATAGACCTGGCCCATGTCGGCCCGGTGTTTCAACCAGAAGATCTGATACCAAACTGTAACATACCCAGCCACCCACAGGCTGGGGTATGCTACCTTCAAGCTCGCCCTTGGACTTATTTATTTTACCGACACCTTTTTAAAATTTAAGGATGCATAAAAGGAAAGACTTTAATGACATGCACAACAATAGTCAGCAAGCATGAATAGTCTAAAGAATCAATTAAACGATAATTAAATATACAGTGGAAATACATTCATATACATGCAAATGATACCATAACAGAGAGCACTTATCTTTATGAAAGATGACACCAACTGGTTGTAGACCAAGGACGTTCCACCCAACCGTAGACACTACTGTTCCAAATCTCAACAGCAGCGTCACCCCGGAGCCAGGGCTATGAATCCACAAGGACAGTTCCAGAGTGTTACTTGGCTTCCCAAACCAGTCAGTACCCAAGCTTTCATAGGATTCCCAGCTCTCACAACAATCCAAGTACCCAGCTTGCACCGCTCGAGAGAATGGACCTCCACCCTTTTCTGCCACGCAGTCCCTCGGGCAGTCCTTCTCCTTGTTCAGGCTCTAGCACAACTGGTCCAGAATCTCAATGCTAGAACTCTCAGGACTCGCAGCTGTGAGAAACGTTGGACACAGGCCAACGCATCTCAAACATGCAGGCCTCAAGTCACGGCTGGATCACACCAATGACCACTACAGCCCACCATACCGTGGCTAATTCTTTAGTAGTTCGGTTCCCCTTTGCCAAGCCAAGACGCGGATGAGGATGGATCAATGAATGTGTAAGTGGGTGCATGAAAGTGCGTGAGGGAAAAGAATAGTATGAATGTACAGGAAATCAGTGAACAGGCCATCAGTCGAACCCCCCCATCAGACCAGAGGCAGGTTTAAGTATTTTTGTGGGGAATCAAGAACCTCCTGGCCTTCCCCAAAAATATCACGTAATTGATCCCCTCTCTTAGGAAAAAGGGTAATTAACAAAGGAATAAACACTTAGCCCCTCAAGCCCCCTCTCTTGTGGAATCATAGCCCCCTATAACTCTAGTCCTTGTCCGTCTAGCAGCCAGCCATGTATTTATTATTAATAATGATAAAAAACATTACATGTCTTGGGCACCCTGGCCTCTCAACATTGTAACAATACATTATTTAAAATGGGGGTTCAAAACCTGGGGTGTTACAGTAGTGAATTAGTCTTTGGTTATGGTTTGGAATTTCTGCTTGGTAAGCTATCTTTGGAGAGAGGTACGCTACCTTGGTTGGCTATTGGTTTTAGTGATTACTTCCAAAATTATTTTGTCTGTCAAGGTTAAGGTGCTCGGGGGTGGCCTTTATGCCTATGGTTGGGTGACAATATAGTGATATTGTCTATGGTGAAACAAGCACACCTATTGTTTTAACACACTCGAAACGTGTTTCAAAACCTCTCATGGTTTTATCTAGAAAAAAATTCTACTAAAAAATATAAATTTGAAAATATTAAAGTTAAAGAAAAAGAAAATTTTACAATTTTCTTTGTCAAAAATATGCAAAAATATTACTTATTTTCATGTTTATGTTTAAATATTCCTTATTTTCATTTTTTGGCCCTTTGATGATTAGCCTAAGGGGAAGATCAAAATGTCAACAAGAAGATGGCCGATACATGATTCCAATTACATTCACTACGACTTCTCCACTGGTCACATATAGAAGACACTTTTATACATAAGCAAGGAAATGATTGAAGATGTTGAAAATTCAAGCAAGGAAATGATTGAAGATGCTAAAAATTCACTTGCACTACCCATGTAAGTGCATAGATTCTGCAAACTTGTAGCTTGAAAATTTGTTTGAGTAATAAGAATTTCTAGCTTACTAGTGGGCAATACATAGTACAAAGGCTAGTAAGACAAATTGAATGAAAGGGTGTCTACATGTTCTAGTTGTTTTTCTCCATTTTATGTAAGTTGTCAAAGGTATTATAATTTTTTTAGTAGTTTTTTGTAACAAGGCTATAAGCCATTACAAAAATATACTTGTTAAGAGCTCAACATGGCACTTAATGTGATTGAACCTAGATGGAGAAGATAACAGTCATTCCTCCCAACCACCCAAGCTAATTATGAGTTTGCACCCATTTTTACAGCTTTATCATTTAGTTTCTTCAAATACACTTGGAAGTATTGTGGCCTCGAGTTGTTGATGGAGGTGTCATTCAAAGTGCATTTATAATATAACAATGAATGTCATGTAATATCTCCCAACCCTTACCCCTTGTTACCTGTAAGTGTAAATATGATTATTGTTCTTATTACATCTTGTATCTTAACTTTTTATCTGTTAAATTTGAGAGGAAGATGCAAATCTTTTTTAAAGTAAAAGAGGGTTTATATATATATATATATATATATATATATATATATAGAGAGAGAGAGAGAGAGAGAGAGAGAGAGAGAGAGAGAGTTGGGAAATTTTCAAAAACTATAACAAATGCACCAAAACTTTATATGTTCTCATTATAGATATCTCAATCTTTTCAGTGTTTGTACAATGTAGATACCTAATCCTTGACATTATGGTATATTGTAAACATTAATTTAAGAGAAATATAAAGAGTCATTCGGATCTCTTCAAATTTTTTGGAAGATGAAACCAAAAATCACTTCTTATTATATTTGTGTATAATTCTTTTAAAATGCAGTTCAATCCATAAGATTACTCAATGCACAATGCCCAACCTATCATACATTTTTGTTTATACAAAAATTACACCAAACACAATCATATTTATACATCATCAAATCACAAAGAAACAAGTTTTAGAAGTTTAATTAATGGACATAAGAAAAAAGTCACAGGAATTCAAATAAACTCATATTTATACATCATCAAATCACAAAGAAACAAGTTTTAGAAGTTTAATTAATGGACATAAGAAAAAAAAGTCACAATTCAAATAAACTCATATTTATACATTATCAAATCACAAAGAAACAAGTTTTAGAAGTTTAATTAATGGACATTAGAAAAAAGTCACAAGGAATTCAAATAAACTATACAATGATTTGCAAGTCTCAATGATGCATAATGAGTTTTTAAATGCACATCCAAAATAATTTGACATCGTCCATATATTTACTTTAACATGTCCCCTTTGCCATTATGGGCTTTTTAAAATCTTTGCAACTATGAATGTTGGTCAATGTTGAGAAACCCTTCGATTTTATTTATTCTTATTTATGTCCTACATTTCTATATGATATAAATAAATGTGGTAGCAAATTGAGTAGAGAAAATAAATTAGTAATGCATTGATAACATAGTAGGTGTAAATAAGAAATTATCAAGTTAAAAATGTATCATGTTTAGGACAGAAAGGGAATTTTTTTTTCGTATTTTTCTCATAATTTTTTTTTTTATCTGGAATTAGGATTTTGGTGTTCTTTATATTAAAAAAAAGTTCTTAAAAAAATATACAACTTGGTTGTTATACATTTTTTTAGATTCCATATGTCTTTTGCAAAGTGTGAATTTTTTTCCTATAGAAGTTTTTTTAACACAAAAAAGAATCTTTTGTCATTTGCCCATACTTATATCTTACATTTTTGTTATATATATATATATATATATATATATATATATATATATATATATATACTTTTTATGCATTATCACTGGAATCATCTACTCTATTGATCCATTTCACGTTAATAACTCGACCCCTTCCACCTATAGGTGCTCCCCTTCCACCTATAGGTGCTCTGAGACAATTTTCTCTCGCAATGGATACCTCAATATCAAATACGGTTTGTGATAATCTTCCTTTTGGGGCACTTAACGTTTGATCTCATCCTATATTTTGGGTATGGCTTACACTGTTGGAAAGGTCTCGCTAAGCTCTACAACTTTTTTATTATACATTTTTTACAATTCAACACCAATTGTTTCAAATTTGCAAAAGAAAAATTTTGGGAATCTTTTGACAAATAACATACATAGTAGAAGACATACATGATAGAAGAGAATAAAATGTTATTTGGATTGAAATAGAAAAGTGGATTAGAATTAATAACAAAATGCTATTTGGATTGGAATAAAAGCATGGATGAGAATTAAGGAGTGGAAGTATATAGCCTCCAACCTTAATTTTTATTGCGTCCTAAGAAAAGTTTAACACCTAACTTCCAAAACAAACTACTTTAGTACCACTTAGAATAGGAATTATAATTGTTAAAAGAGTCATCATAGATAATAAAAGGAACTAGAATAACCTCAATTTAAATGTATATATCAATAAATGTTTGATACAATGATGATAGTGGGTATTCAAGAAGACTCCCTTATATACTACCTAAGAGACATGTCCCTACTTAATTTTTTATAATGATATAATTATGCTAATGTAACATAAAGTTGTTTATGTACATTGCATTCGAAAAATGGGGGTGTCCCTTTGCTAAGGCATCATGGTTTGAAGGTGATAAATGGCCACTGTGGTGGTAATTCTTTTCTTACAATTTGAAAAAATGAATCATGTTATGATTTCATGGCTAAATGGTTTGGCACCTTTTATCTAGCCTGTGAATTGTATTTAATGGAAATAAATATTGGGTTATTTCCAAATCGTGGATCCCCAAGTAGATTGGCTTATTGGTATTATATGGGTCTAGATTCAATTAATACATATTTTTAAATTCCTTAGGGTTCTTTTAACTTTTCAAGTCTCTCCTAAGGATTGTGGCAATCAATGGTTGATAGGATTAAAAATAGGGTAACAAAGTGGCTTACCATGCCTTTCTTTCTATTTAGTTTCCCATTACCAAATCTTTACCAAGGTCCTTGTGGTCACCTATGTTTATGTTGAATTGATCACGCTCTAATAACATGTTGAAAAAGCTCACTATCCCCAGCACCTAGATACTTTACTACCTTATGTTTTTCCTTGCTGATAAATAAATTACAGCGTAGAATAAAATATACTGGATGGAAATAAAATAGCTAAAGAAAAACTAGAAAACAAGATTCACACAACACACGGAAATTTTTCCCTTGAAATCAACTTTTCATTAAATAATGACTCCAAGCTTACAAGGGCTCCCAAACTAAGGAAATTTCCCACTAAGAATAGAAACAAAAAGAATACAACAAACTCCTGCAATCCAACAACTATGCCAATGTTGTACGGCCATGTACTGGCATCCTGTATGATTTGTATGCAGGTTGTACAATATCTATGTCCACACTTGTGTCATCTCCACTGTGCATATGTACAAACCCCTGAATATTGATCCAGCATGTATGTATGTGCCCTGTTTCACCTGTGTGATGTGTATGTATGCACCATGTTGCACTAGTCTAGTGTGTATGTGCACGCTCGTATACACACGTCTATGTCTTTTGTAGTGCGTGTACAACACTCATGTGGTTTTGTACAACCTGATATGCGGTTGTACATGTTGCTTCTCTACTACCCAGATAGGTCCTTGTTACCAGATCTATCTGTTATTGCTTCCTTCTCCTTTGAACTGAGTTGATCTCTAGGTGAAAGTCCTTCTTCACCATTATTGAGATCTCCTTGAGAAAAAGTCTCTCTCTCTCTCTCTCTCTCTCTCTCTCTCTCTCTCTCTCTCTCTCTCTCGGAGTCACCGACTCCAATAGATGTCTCCAAGATTGTGTCTTCTCCTTTCACCTTAGATACCTTTCATAATATTGAGTTGAATGCTAACCCTAATCTCCAAAATGATCAATGGTTGAGATTAGATCTCACCTCACTTGAGATCAATGGATAAGATTAATTTAATTCACTAATGTTATTAACTTTATCATTTCATTAAATTAAACTCACATTAATTATAAAAAGACATTCACTTTAATAATTCCTTTAATTAAAGTGAATTTCTAAAGTTTCTAAAAGGTCCTTCATACTACTTCCATATTTCTATACACTTAGACATGTGTGGAAGTGCCTGCCTGATGCTACAAACATCAACACACCCTCTTAGTGAGGAAGATACTTCTGGAAGAACCACCTGGAGATGGCTATCTCTCTAATATTGGAACAATATCCCACACATCACCCTACGCCATAGCATCCTGATAAACCTGATGGTTTGTTTCTTCTTTAATGGCATTACTTGTTAGTTCCATAAAGTTTGGAAACATCTTTGAAGACCTACTCTACCTAAAAATTCTCCTAGGAGCCTCAACATGCTTGTGAGAATCCTTCAATGTCTACATGAACCACTTGGTCTCCTGATAGGGATAAAAGTGGATAACTCTTCCTCCCCACCTAAAGGTTGACTCCCTAAACTAGAAGCGTATGACCGTTGTTCTCCCTTCAGAACCTCCTGCTCCTTGTTCTATTCCACTAGTGGTAACTCATGAGACTTCCTAAATTCCAAGTTCTCCTTGAACTTAACATCTCTACTCACAAATGTCTTCCTTTGCACTGGTATGAATATCTTGTAAGCTTTTGATATCTCATTGTACCCCACAAATATTCCCTTCTCTCATGGAGGCTCCATCTTCGTCCTCTTCTCCATAGGCACATGGATGTATACTGGAAAACCAAAGATCCTCAAATGTCTTATCTATGGCTTCACTCCTGTGAATGCTTCCTTGAGAGTCTTGTCGCCCAATATCCTGTGAGGAATCATGGTCTGCACATATATTGTCACATTACATGCCTCTGCCCAAAGAAACATTGGTGGATATTAGTCATGTATCATAGCCCTAGAAGAACCAATGATGGGTTGGTTCTTTCTCTCTGCAACCCCATTTTGTTGAGGGTTGTACGAGACTATTAACTCCCTCTTAATCCTTGCCTCCTTACATAAATCCTTGAATTCATTGGAGGTTTACTCTCCCCTATTATCCAACCTCAATACCTTGATCTTCTTACCTTCCTGGTTCTCCACTTGGGCATTGAACTCTCAGAACCCACTGAATACCTCATCCTTGGTCTTCATAAATAATATCCAAGTTTTCCTAGAAAATTCATCAATGAACGTCACATAATATAGTGCTTCCTGCACTGATGCCACTAACATTGGTCCACTCACATATGAATGTATAAGATCCAATATCCCCTTGGACCTACTCTCACTTCTTGGAAAATAAAATTTGGCATTCTTTCCAAGTGCACATCCTCTGTACATGCCTTATTTCTCAACAGTTAAATCTAGGAGACCAGTTCAAAAAATATCCCTCGGTATCAGTAACGCCCTGTAGTGTAGGTGTCCCATCCTCTTGTGCCATAACTCATACATGTTATCACTGTCATGTATCAATTCCTTAACAGGATTTCCCTTCAACCTATATAAATTTCCTTCTCTAACCCCAATGCTCACTCTTGTGTCAAGGCTAGCTCCCTCTGGATGTATGAGTACCTTCCCTTTCTTGAACATGACAGAAAAACCCTTGTCCTCCATAAATGATACTGAGAGAAAAAATTTCCTCAGTCATGGTACATATAGCACATATTGGGCCTCAAACAAAGTACCTAAATCAAGCTAGAATAGTATAGTTCCCTCACCCATCATTGCATACTTGGCATGATCACCAAGTTCCTCATGGATCCTTGAGACCTTCTTCGTCAGATTGTTGAATAGCTCCAGTGATTGTGTCATATGACGTGATGCTCCATTTTCCAAGTACCAAACACTACTAGTAATGGTGTTGGTAGAGAGGGAGGAGACTAGTGTGAATTCCTTCTCAAACTTCTTTGCAAACTCATCCAACTGAGTTTTTGTTGATGCTACTACTTGGTGTAATTTCCCTTGCCCCTTCTTCTCTAGACACTAAGATGCATAATGACCACTCTTATGGCATGTGAAACACTTGATCTTACTCAAGTCTTTCTTCTTACCCAACTGTGAGGTTTCCCCCTCACTATTACCCCTGGAACCCTTAAATTTTCCTTTCTTTTCATGATTGACCAGAGCCAGGTTCTCATCTTCATATCCCTTCCTATTGGCTTTAGACTCTTCCCGAACCTCTTCCTAAATGAAATCATCCCAAATCCTCTCCCAATTGGGAATTTTTTCTTGAGCGCAGTCTCCCTTGACAAATGGTTCTCATGACTTGGTGAAACCATTCAGTGCCACATTTACAAGTTCTGCTTCATCCACTTTCTCCTCTATGGTTGCAATTTAATCAGGTCTCTGTGTGATCTTCATAATACAATTAGGAACATTGTCATATCTTGACATCTAGATGAATCTTAGCTTGTTTCTCAATATCATCTTCTTGTTCAAGTTGTCACTCTGTAACAAATCTACTAGAGCCTTGAACATTTCTTTGTCTGACTTCTTCTCTGTTATGTGAGGGATCAAATGATCCTTCACAAATTCCATGATCACTCTCTGGGATTTGATGTCCTTCTTCTCATGATCTTCCAACTGAGTTTCATATGTCGGTACAGGAACAACTGTCTCTACAATCTCCCAAAGGTCATGTTCCTTCAAAACCAAGGTTACCCTCACCTTCTAGGACAAGAAGTTAGATGCTCCATCCAAATGGTATTCAAACCTGAGACTAGTTGCTGCCATTTCTAGATATGAACAAAAAAAAATGTTATGTGATTTTTCCTTCAAGCACTCACAAGAATTTCACTATTGGTTTATAGATCTACAGACATCTCCTTGCAAATCTAACAGATATGGTGTACAAACTATTGTGTATCTAAAATTAGTCTCCCTCTCAGAGTGCAAGCTCTGATACCATATTGAATTGATCATGCTTTGATACCATGTTGAAAAATCTCACTATCCCCAACACCTAGATACTTTACTACCTTGTGTTTTTCCTTGTTGATAAGTAAATTATAGCACATAGAATAAAATAAACTAGCTGGAAATAAAACAACGGAAGCAAAACTAGAAACCAAACTTCATATAACACACTAAAATTTTTCCCTTGAAATCAGTTTTTCATTAAATAATGACTCCAAGCTTACAAGGGCTCCCAAACTAGGAAAATTTATCATTGAGAATAGAAACATAAAAAAATAGCAAACTTCTTCAACCTAACAACTATGTTGTTATTATACAACCTTGTAGTGGTGTCCTGTATGATTTGTATGTGCCATGTACAATGTGTATGTACGTGCATGTGTCATCTACATTGTGTGTGTATGCACCCCCTACTACTGGTCTAAAATGTATATATGTGACCTGTTGGACTTATGTGGTGTGTATGCATGCGCCCTACTACATTATTCCAATGCATATGTACATCCCCTTCAGCACTAGTTTGATGTGTATACAGTGCTTGTGTCTTTTGTACTACGCATATGATTTACAGCTCGATCTATAGCTATACCTATTGTTGTTATGTTTCCAAGATATTTCCTTGTTACCATATCTATATGTTTGTGCTTCCTTCTCCTATGGACTAAGTTGATCTCTGGGTGTAAGTCCTTCACTCTTGCTAAAATATCCTTGAGAAAAAAACTTTATTTGCTCTCTCTCTATGAGTCGCTGACTCCAACAGATGTCTCTAAGATTGTATCTTCTCCTTTCACTTTGGCTACGTTTTATAATATTGAGTTGAACCCTAACCCTAATCTCAAAAGTGATCAATGGTTGAGATTAGATCTCACCTCACTTGAGATCAATGGCTAAGATTAATTTAATTCACTAATGTTAATAACTTTAGCATTTCATTAAATTAAACTCACATTAATTATAAAAAGACATTCACTTTAATAATTCCTTTAATTAAGGTGAATTTCCAAATTTTATGAAAGGTCCTTTGGACTACTTCCACACGTCTAGACACTTAGACATGTGTGGAAGTGTTTGTTTGATGCTACAAACTTTAACAGATAATTATTCATTTTTTTTGGCCCCTTCAACAAAAACCTATGTTAGGATCAAAATTTTCCTTGAGACATTTCTTTAGGTAGAAGGGAAATAGGACTTTCATAGGGTTGAATGGAATCGATGTTAAACCCTCAAGGACCAAGGGGGACTAGATCTCATTAACATTGAAAAACAATCCCTAGGCTTATGTGCCAAATGGATTACCCATTCACTAGAAGTTGATGAAGCATGGAAGTTGTTCCTATGCAATTACATTAGTTTTGGTTCATTGTATCTGTAAGATAGGTTGGAGAGGGTTGAACATCAAAACCCTTCTCACTGCTTCCTTGGTAAATATCGAAGCCTCCTTCATTGCCAAAATCATTTGTAAGGTTTGGGAGGTTGTATATCAAACCCTCTAACTAAAAATACTTGGTTCTTAGCCCCAAGGCTCTTTCACAAAGGCAATAAGTCCCGTCATGGTATTTTTTCTATCAAAACTAAATATTGCACCTCCTAGGCTCTTTTAGGGTAAATAACTTCAATAAATTTATAATTGACACAATTTAGACTCTTACCCCTCACTAATTATTTGTGTTGTTACTAATCCCTTCATTGGCAACTGGGTATGCACATCAACCACCCTCAAAATTTCTTACACATAATTGAAATTGTCAGTTGTGTTTCAAACTGGGGATTACACAACACCCAACAAATTTCAAACAAGACTTTGTCTACAAACTGTATATGTAACTATACTTGTCCATACCAAAAATTTCATCCTAAATATTTATTTTGTATTATAATATTCCATGTAATCAATTGTGTATGAGCAATTTAAATCCTTTTTATAGGAATCCAATGTGGACACCATCCTCAAGTCAAGTTATGAGGCGACAAAGGTGAAGAATAACCATAAGGGGTTCCATCTATTACTATTCTCAATTCACAATGCTTGTGACTTATCTAGATTTAAACACCCATCATAAACCTCACAACATAGGGTCCTCTAGGCACCTCAACCAACACTCAATCAATGTCCCCATGGGCATCTTCCTCTTAGTTACTTCCTAACACAAGCTCATGCATTCCCTTCTATGCATACCCTCCCTCATGAAATTGATCCTATGAAGGTCAATAATTCAAGGAAGAAGTGTCTCGGCCACTAGTTCCCTTCTAAGAGACCTATTGCAATGGTGCAACCATTAGAATTCTTCTTCCAAGGAAACCACTAGCAAATTTAGAAATTCCTTGGCTTAATTATTGTCAAAACTCAACACAAGTGTAAGGATTTGTAAGTAATTCCTTCCATGTCCTCTTTTCTCTCTACAACCAATGATTTTTCTCATTAACTCAACGTAAATTTTCCCAATAAGTCCACAATGGTAGCCACTCTCAAGCATACAAGACTAATTTTACAAGTTGTTGATGATTGCAAACATGGATAGACCATTGGAATGCATGGAGATAGGAAGAAGAAATCCCCACAATGAAATAACACATAATATACCTTTGATTTGCATGAACATACATGTTCTCCAAAAAAATCACTTAAATTTTTTATTTGCATATGTACATGGCCAAAAAGGTGGGTGGTTTTTTGCATGAAACTTATCATCATTATTTTAATGGTTTTTCCCAAACATCCCCTTCCCTCTTCTCCTCTTGTGGCATCATTGTCCTCCATATTCCTAAAAGGAAACTTTGGACAAAAAATTACTTTCGAATTGTAAATTTTAACATATCGCATTGTGTATCAAGGGGACATCATGACATAATGCACAATATAACATAAGCCAAGGTCTATGCCATACAATTCTCTACCATGACTTTGGTCTTGAGCTCCATGCTAGGAATCTATACAATAATTGTATAACATTTACAGCATAGGTGCATTACAAACAAAGCCACATGGCTTGACCCATAAAAATACCCACGTCATACAATTTTTACATAATTTGATTATGTATATTTCAACGGTAAAAATGAGGTATTACATTGTTGTTTAAGCTCAAAGAGCTAGCAGAAAGACTAGACTTGGATCCTATAGAAAGCTATTTTTTAATTGCAATCCCACTAATGGCTATAAATGGTTGAGCTAAATGATGATTGATTTTAGGTTCAACAAGATTTTGAAGGATTCATTCTAGGGAAAACACATGAGGGTTTTATTGGCTTGGGTTCATTTGGAAAAAGCACATTTAGGGTTGAGAAAGACTATGTTCACTTTGTGTTCATGCATGTTAACCTTGCTATAGAAAGAAGGCTTTAACATTTTGGCCTTGCTCGACATGGTTGTCCTTCTATGATTAATATGAGTCCCTTAATATGGTTCTACCAAAAATCTCAAGCCTAAAATGGAGCCAATAATTGTGTAATCATTTTTCATGTTCCCAATGATCTTGGAAGTTAGTGTTATTGGGGGACAAGGGATCATGGATGGTTGATTTTAAACAAACCTAGTTTATTCTCATAATTGAATTTATCTTCTATATCTCAAGAATCAAAAAAACAAATTGTGTTTAAGAAAGAGGAGTCTAATATCCACTTTACTTTGACTAATAAATTTTCCATAATGGTGGATTTGTCACTCCCTATCTAAATGAAAGTGGAGATATGGTCTTATAATGTTGTAAATATTTGGAAATTGTCACAATGTTTGGGTGGGCCCCATGCACTATGAGTGGGGTCATGCTAAAATAATATAAACCTCTTTGGTTAGTGTCTTCTTGGTTACATGGGTAGTCAACAAGCTAACATGGATCTTTCCACCATGTGGGAGGAGTGATTCTTGGAGGAATTGGCCACATGGATGACACAATGAGCTCCCTATCCTCCAATTGATGACAAGGTTCCATGTATGCATCCAGCCATGTTCATGGGGTCTCTAGTGGAGGAGCATGAGTGAGAACTCAAGGCCTTATTTCAAGACACAAATGAATCTACCCAACATATTCTTATCCCTTGTCTAGCAAGCATACACTACTATGAAACGTTCAAAATCTTAATGAGGAATCAATAGAACACTAGGAAATGTTGTAATTCTTAACGAGGAAGTCAATAGGTCATTTCAATGATATGGAACCCATCTTGAGTAATTAGAAGAAAGGGGATTTCAACTCTAAAATTTTAAACAAAATTTAGAAGCTTGCACTAGGTTTATTTGTTGAAGTATCTAACTATAAGAAAATAGAATAAATTTTCCAAACTAGACCTCTTCCATTCTATAGATGTATCAAAGAATAATCCAAAATATTAGGGAAGCACGGTGAGCTAAGGGAGTGGAAAGACACATTTATAATTCATTCTTACGGAGGAACAAAGATATGGAACTTAGGTATTTTTAAGGATAATTTGAAATCAACGCAACAAAAGGAAAAAATATCATGATATCCTCATGAATGATGGAAATTGGATACCCCACCCCTAAGGAGAATCCAAGTAGAGTTGGGTGTCAAGGTATTAGCGAGTGAAGCATTAATAGTAGCTATAGAGATTCACCTAAAAGAGGTGATCCTAGAAAGAGATTTGAAGCTCATGTTAGACTAGATAAAGAATTTCAAATCATCACTCAACTAATAGATATTAGAATCCTTAGTAGGGGGAATTAAATAATTGGTATCTCTTTTTCCTACATTGAAAATTAGACATGTAAAGAAAAATACAAATGTTGTGACTAGATAAAGGATTTCGAATCATCACTCAACTAATAGATATTAGAATCATTAGTAGGGGGAATTAAATAATTGGTATCGCTTTCTCCCACATTGGAAATTAGACATGTAAAAATGCAAATGTTGTGGCCAATAAGTTGGCCAACATGGGGATTGAGACCCCTTGGGAAGCAAACCATTCTACAAGGCATGTACTATTAGGTGGAAGATCAAAATCCAAGAAGGCTTTTATGGAGATCAAATTAACACAGCGTGAAAGGTGAGTTGAGTACTAACCATGGTGAATCACACTAATCTATCTGAAGCTTGCAAAATGATGCCTCTAAATAATAAAATTCCATCATGGAAAATAATGGGTCTAATATTGAAGGAAATGACCTTAGCCTTACACTGTTAAAACACTCCATTAATATGCTTTGTGCGTTGGAGGCCATTTAACGAGGAAACCAGGACAATTATTATGTTTCTAAAATAAATATCTACAAGTTTTCAAAATGATCAACCCAAATAATAGTGTCAGTAATATAAAAGATAGTGACCCTAGTTTATTCTTAGAATTTGATGTGTAATCTTTTGGCACTATGGAAGTAAAAAGACCTTTTTTTCTGGTTTGGTGGGACAATATTAGACTAGATTTTGGCATTTTATGGACACTCTTTGTCTTTGATAAGGATGGGATTGTCCATTTTATCGTACTATATGTAAAGTGCTAGTGCCACATGAAAATATGTTTTTAATTCTTCTTTTAAATAAAATTGTGAAAAAAAAAATTCGAAAAAAAAGGAATTTGGTATATAATTTGTGCATATTCCTATGTTTGGTCCTAATAGTTTTAAACATTCTATTGGGTGTTAGAGTTGGAAAATTGGTTTGGAAATCAATGGTGCCTCCCAAGGAGAGAGAGGAATCACGACAAAAAAAAATGTTGAGCAACTCACCAAGGGCATGAAAAGGAATGATAGGGGTTTAGTTTTTTAACTAATTATGGAAATATCGATTTATAATAGCATAATGGATGTTATCCCATAATTATGGCCACATGATACTTCACTATAATGAGTAACAAGAAAGGGATAACCTTACCTTTGTGTAAGGAGGGTAAGTTATCCACCTACCTAAGCATTGAAGGTAGGTACAATCACTTATCTTTGCTAGAAGAGAACGGATAAATGCATAGAAAATGTAAAGTCACTTACCCTCATTCACTAAAAGGTAGGTAAGGTCACTTACCTTCACTAGAAGGGAAGGGATAACCACATAGAAAAATTAAGGTTACTTACCTTTGTTCACTAGAAGATGGGTAAGTCACTTACCTTCTAGTGAAAAAAAAAAGTTGTGTCGAAGCAAATTAGAAGATTAAAAAGTTTCTACAAAATTTGGCTCAAGGCCTATTAAGTCCACAACTGCTATCATGTTAAAATACATAGTAAATTCCTAGTTATACACCCATGTAGTTTGATTTCTAAATACTTTAACAAATTGTCCTAGCAAAAAAATACATTTGCAGTGCATTTATTGATGGGCGGATTCATGATCTAGTGCTTCCTATGCTTCGCGTTGACCTAGATAATTTTCTTCTACTTCCATAGGCTTTGCTTCCCATTCTCCCTTTTCTTCAATCCCTGAAACTAATTGATATATGCAGATTGAGAGTGTTGTGGCATCACCATTGACCTTATCTATTGGCATTCCTATTCCAAAATTTCAATTCGATGGAGGAGAGATGAAACAATATGGTCCATTGCCCCTACCTTACTCGTGACTTGCCTAAGTTCCACACTATTTCCTTCGATAATATATTCATGTATGCGCAAAATGCATTTGGTGTCACTCAATGAGGGATCCATTTAAAAAAAAATCCCAAGACTATCAATCCTCTCCCCAAAATATACCCAGTTTCCAAGTTTGACAGAACCCACTATGTAATGATGCTCGATAAAATTTAAAATCCTACCAATTATCCACCATTCCATGTTGCTAATGGGAGCAGAGGGAGTGCAAATGGAGGACACAACCCACAAACAAATAACCCACCTAAAGACCCATTGATTGTGACCAGATTTAAAATATATCCAGGACATTGACTGACAGACCCTTCGCCTAGAATAACGATCGAATCACAATGAGGGTGTTCTATTGCACCATACCACAACCCATGTGTGGTACCTCTTCTAGAATAAACTTAGTTTCCAATGTTGACTAAACCGACTATGCAAGGATACATGGTGTCATTCAACGGTCTATCAATATCCTTACACACCATGTTGACAATGGGAGCAAGAATAATACAAATAGAAGACCACAACCCACAAATAGAAAACCAATATAAATACCCAATTATTGTTTCTAAGTCACCAGACCACAACCCACTTTCAGAACCTCCTCCAAAAGAAAATGAAACAACAGAAAATCTTGAAATTTCAAGATTAAGAGTCAGAAATACAGGGGAATTGCAAATTAAAATGCTTTGAAGAGAGGTAAAAGGACCTAGATACCAAGTTGAACCTGGCCAGACAACCATTCGATTATGACATTGAAATACCTTCACCCCAATTTGAAATACCACCGCGAGGACCCTCTCCAACCTTGATGTCGAACTACTCCACACTACACCTTCCAGAGACACCACCAGAGGAGAATAGAGAAACCATATCTGCGCTTCTGGAAATAATGCCTTCACACATGCTGAAGTGAATTCTCCCATCAATTCATAGGCCAACCAGAGGAATTTGCAATCCGTGACCCATTCATTGCCATACTCTGCCAAACGTCATTGTGATTTATTATTCACTCCATAGACTTAGGCAATGTGAAGTTCCCTTTGTCTTCCATTCAAAATAAATTCACCTTTTTCTAGCCACAAACCCACCTTGGCCCATCTATCAACCTCAAAATTTAGCTCCCGCTTAATGTGATACAAGGAAAACTCATTGAAATCCTTAAGAAGAGTGAGAGAGCGATATAACACACCAGTAATAACATTACCCCCAATGATGGAATTTTTAACAATAGCCCTTATCACCATCATGGAATCACCAAGGATTGTCATATTTGGTATTCCCATTGATTTTTCCAGTCTGATGCCTTCATACATGGCATAGTCCTCTCCTTCGTTGTTTGAAATTGTCCCTAATAACATAGTTACCGACTTAATGAGAACTGTGACCTCAAAACGAGAACTTTGGCCCAAAAAACCCATATTTTTACATAAAAAACATCAAAATCAACCCCCAAATCAAAAAGTGGTACTACCGGTAGCACCATTTTTTTAAACAGGGTCAAAATTACAAAACATTTCAAACATGGCCTTCAAAACTCAGACAGTAGCTCAAAAAAACCTTTAAATCGGCACCTAAAAAAAAGATGTTTTTGAAATTTTTGTTTCTTTTCAAAATGTTAAAATTTGAGATCATTTGAAATCGATTTTTATCACTTGGTACCATTAAAACCAAAACCTCAAAATGAACCATCAAATTGAAAAGTACTGCTACTGGTAGCACCCATTCTAAAATTGGGGTATGAAAATGACATATTTTTATAAAGTGGTAAAAGAACTCATCATTACTGTAAACAAAATCATAAAATCAACCCTTAAATGTTTACTTTTTAAATCTTATTATCACTCAAAGCACAAGGTAATACATAATGCCATGAAAATATCACAATACACTTTAAAAATTCAACGTCATTTTTTAATAATTTTTTTACTTATAATTAAAAAAAAGTAAATACAAGTTACATTGAATGAAACATAAATTATTTCTTAAAAGTATTGTTATATTGTCCATATTCAAAACATATGAGCTAAGAAATTTTATTATATTATCCATAATAAAAAACATATCATTCATAAAACATAACAAAAGATTCATAACTTCATGTAAGATCATATGTAAGTTCAATGCTCATTTCCAATTACCATACAAACACCATATGGATAAAAAATGCATAAAATGTTTCATACACTTATTCAGATTGATTCAYGGTTTCTGAAATACCATCAAAGTCTACATTGTCTTAAGATGAATGATTGGATGAAGATGTAGATGATCCATACTCTTCTCTATTGTCGATGAATGCACCATCTGAGTCTACATGCATGCCCAGCATTTCATATGTCAAATGTCTTTCAGATATACAACTAGGTTCAACAGACTCCCATCTTGCATTTATTTCTTGTGGCAGCAACCTCTTGATAATCTTTGTTGTCTTGGAGTGAAGAGTTCCTCTCTCTGTCAAATTGAATTCATAAACAAGTTTGTCAACATCATCTAATTTTAAGAGATTAGTGCGACGACGAGTTGTATTTTGATCCTTTCTTTTTCTCTTTTTATTGACATGTTTCTCAACCACCATCTTTGGCTTGTACACACCATTGAATGGGTGTGTACTTGTTGCATACCAATGCACTTCAATTGCAATAACATCATCATTTTCTTTCTCGATCTTTATAACCTTTGCATTCCAGAATGGATAACCATGTGGATCTTCAGTCGCTAAAACTGCAATCATGCTACCCTCCTTAATATCTTGTATTGAACCCCTGTAAGGTATTTCATGGCTTCACATTATGCACGTGACCTTCACGAACCAATATGCATTTATCTTTCCTCTTCTTGTGTAAACTCAATAGCACCTTGACATTCTTGTTGAACTTAAAAAAATGTTTGTTTCTTCACATACGTTTGGCATATTTTGTGGCCAATGAAATGGAGTCTTCAACATTGTATCTTCATTTGTTGAGCTTGAAATTATGTCACTTTGACTATTGAAAAAAGACTCCCACCAAATAGAATCAGCAACATCAAAGTACTCATATGTATCCTTAATGGACTTTTTTATTTCTTCCAGGCATTGAGGATAATCTACATCTCTATTATGCCTCTGTGCATTATGGATTTCAGCAACTGATTGTAAAAATAATAACTTTGATGCAAATATTGGACGATCTAGAATGAACTTCAAAAATGATAAACCTGATGAAGGCCCCCATTCTGTAGTAGTTGAATACGGCTTTCCACATATAAGTGTTTTCCCATCAATTTTTTTGAAACAAAATTGATGTTGGAAGCTAATGGCATTAAGTTTCTCAATAATTTTTTCTTCACGATGCGATCCCTGAAAAAATATTATCATATCAACAGTTTCTTCTAATATATGAAAAGAAGGTTCTTGAATGTATGCTTTCTTAATACATTCAATCAATGATGGTAGAATTCCAACATTTTTCCTCTCCAATGTTACTGAAAAATGACTGAACATTTGATCAATATGATCATGAGTGTTTCCAACAAGAAGGAAACCAACTTTCACCTTTTGAAAGATTCTCATTTCAACAAGCATGCTTAGATATTCAAACACAATTTGATTTTATTTTCACGACTATTGTTGTCCAACTGTAGATAGAGAAATTGAGGAAGATTTCCAGACCAGTGAGTGAGCACATGATGAATTATGGTGATGGTCATATTTGCATCATCATGAATATTTGGATTTGTGAAGTAAACCCTTGGACACATTTTTCCATTGAAAACCATACAACCAACCAAGTGAAACTGAATGAAATTCTCTTCCTGTAAATTTTTGGGTGTACAGACAAATGTGGTAGAAGTGTTTTCTTCTAGTCCATACCATCAATTATCATACCTAAATATTTTTTTGGAGCATCATAACACTTCTTCCGATGTTTGTACAACTTTTGTCTTTCACTTGATTGTTGATTTTGATGTTCTTGAAGTGCTTTGACTATGGAATCTGCACATGACATAAAATGAAAATATTGATTGTATGTTTTCATAGTTGATAACTATTCAATTTAAAAAAAAAAAAGTAGTAAATACATGTCTCTTTCTGCCCCTTCAGATTTATCTCTTCTTGATTTAAGAGTAGCACATATACTACAAATCCCCATCCTTGACTTCTTAGGAATACAGACATTGTTGAATTGTTTCTTCCATATTCTTGTAAAATATGCATATGTAATAAAATTACCATTTCCTTCAACACCTTCAGCATATCCTTTGTACAAGTTGTAGATTTCTCTCCTTGAGAAATTATCTAGAATATGTATTGTATCTCTATCTGGAATACACTCTCCATGTTTGAAAAAGAAATCACACATCCATGACATTGTAGTGTTTGTAAATGGCCCACTCTCTCATCCATGATGTACCTTTGAATAAAATGAAGACTTTTTTTCCAACCTTGTCTGGATTCTTGATAGATGAAGTTTATTAATTGAGTGATTTTTTTTTAAATCCTTTCTGCAAAGTAAAATATTCCCAATGTGATAATCATATCTTGTATTGGTGGATATCATGCACCCCCTCAAATATGAATTTTTCATGTTATTATTCATTGACAAATATGTCTTCCTTTTATTCAAGGCATACATGTAGTCCATGTTTTTCAAACAATTATTTTGACAACATTCATTTGAAATCAATTCACTTATGGAAATTGATTTAGTGAAAAAATATTTCTTAGACCTTGTATAACTAGAATGATTTGGATTGATATAAAAAGGTCTAATCCTGGTCCTAGAAACAATGTTTTTTTGTAATGTCTCCACTATTTCATCATCCTCACTAGAAGGATTTTCCTTATCACCACAAGGAGTATCAAGCAAAATAATGTCAGGAGACTGAACTAGAGAATGTCGATCACCTTGATTTGTTGCAGCTGAATGATTCAGAACATCATCATAAACATAATCATTTGGAGGAAAATCATTGTTGTTCCTGAGATTAAACCTAAGGATTAAAGAATAATGTCAGGCATCAGAAATATAAAAGAACTTTTTGAAAGGTGTTTTTTTTTCGTTAGTTATATAAGAATTAATCCTCAAATGAAATTAATGAAAGGACAGGACCGAGGTCGTCTTTTGTCATCTGAGTCAATTTATAAAATCAAATGATGTGGAAGAAACTTACAAAACTGTTAAACAAAATGAGGCATCAATACAAGATGAATCTTACCTTGTTTACAGTAGAAGAAAATAAAGAATGCACCCTTGA
Source organism: Picea engelmannii (assembly GCA_009831015.1). NCBI lineage: Eukaryota > Viridiplantae > Streptophyta > Pinopsida > Pinales > Pinaceae > Picea > Picea engelmannii. Next base: position 202,203 of record ML777802.1, on the reverse strand, counting down.
AAGGATATAACATACAGTAATCCAAGTAGCTTGGAGGTATTGTATTTACTTATAGAAAATACAGAGGAAAAACCGTTTGCTTATCAAACAACTGATAAAATGTGACTACAATAGTAGTAGTACTAAATTGCAACCACTCACTTATCAAGGAATGACATAAAGAAAATCTATAAAGATGAGATGCAGGAGAAACACATAACTCAAACTACACAAAGGTTGGAATCTCAGTCTGCACTTGTATTAATTCTCACAAAAGGAGAGTTTTCTCTATTACATCCAGTAAGAAGCAACCTGTGTTAAGTCTTCAAACTATGCATTTATACAAAAATGATCTCAACCCTAGGTGGTTGGAATTCTCATAATTCAAAAACAGTAAATATTACAATATGTTAAATTTGAAGAGTTTCATTTGCATCTTCTCTGTCTCTTCACCTGCTGGCAGAGACATTTCTTCTTCTTGTCCTCTAGCTCAAACACAGTTGGCCTCTAATCATGACCTGTGTAAATGGTATGCACATGTGGTGTCATTTGTTCCCATATATGTTGGTTTTTCCTTGCTCGACACACTGAACACATCTGCCTACGAATTGCACCACCAACCTAGAAGGCTCGGTTGAGTCATTCGCCTCACAAGTATATAACTTATTTTCTATGTGAGGCATCATGTCTTCCATTCTCATAGCTTCTAAAGATATAGATTGTAGCCACTGACTAGGATTGATTATCCACTTATTAATATGGATAATGTCAATTTGTTTCAATTGCAGGATTTCGGCCTGGGCTTCTTCCATGCTTGTCTTGGAATCAAGTTGATTTTTTTCTATATCAATTCGCCCCAGGGCTTCAAAGATACTATCTCTTTCAATGTCCAGTGACTCTTTGTCGAGTGAGGAACATGCTTCTTCAAAAGATTTATTCGCTTCCCAGTCTAACCTTTTACTTTCAACTAAATTGGCCTCCCAGGTTTTCAATATTATATCACCTCAAGTTTTCTCTGAAAGAGACAATCTAGTGGCCCTAGCTACTTTATCCTTTGTTGCTGATAAGACAACCTCCTGGAATGTAACTCGAGTTGCAATGGCCTCTCTCTCCTTTAGGTGAATGTTATTTAAAGAATGATCTTCCATCTGATAATAGTTTTGAACAGCTTCTACTTTAGTCAAGAGGTTTTGTTGGGTTGATTCCAGCTTCTCATGCACCTCCAATGCCTGGGCTTGGAAAATCGCCATATCCACTTTCGTGTTCTCAGTCAAGTTTAGTTTAGCCTGCAGTTGTTTGACCAACTCTCCCTGTTGAATGGCCAATTCTTTGCTTGCCTGCGAATTTTTATGCATTTCATCAAGACTGATTTTTAGTTGTTGAATTTCATGTCTGTCATAGAGTTTGATCTACTCAAAACCCTTATTCATATCATTTCTCACATTCTGTTCAACAGTATTTATTTGGTTTTGCAATTGTTTCACCAACAGATCCTTCTGCTTCAGTTGTTCTATTAGATTCCCAATGGAGCATTGATTTATGTGGAAAAAGCTCCCAATGTGCTTGTCACTTCCATAGAAAATTTTGCCTCCTCTAAAGCCTGACCATCATATATCACTTTGTGTCTCTAGACAGTTGAACCCTACTTTTGGTGTGTTTCTCTTTTTACTACAGCCCTCCTCTTCTTGATGTAGAAGAAGTCGAAAGGGGGCATTTCTTCAACAGAAATAGGAGTGAGATCCACTATAAAAATGAATTTGGTATTCGGGTTTCCCCTACTAAACTGTAAAGGAGTGACCCATTTGATAGGGTTGCCTATCTCGGTGGATGGTTGTTGCCCTGCTGTGTCTGTAGCCGATTTGTCTGTTGTGTATGGTGATTTCTCTTCACTCTTTTTTATCAAAGCTTCGGCTGGAGATTTAGTTTGATCATCTGGTGGATTTGATGATGCAGCATTTTCTTTTTGTGTCACAACCTCTTTTTTCTCCAAATTTTCTTGAATTTCTCGTCCACTGGAACTTCTCGCTTCTAATTTTTGGGTCGCAACTTCCTATGTGGCAGGAGATGCCAGGATTCCTCCCTGTAAGACTTTAGGCAGGATATTTCATTCGGTGCCTTTGAAAATTATAGAACTCGCACAATTCTTCTGGAGCCAGAGTTCGGACTCGGCTCAACACTTCCTGATAAGATCTTGCTCCTCGGAATATCTCGTCCTATGGGGAATCTTCATGATCGTATCTTTTTAGATTGTAAAGATCCATGTGATTTCCTATGATCTTATGGGGATCGTGTTTCTTGAATTCAATATTAACAAGCTTAATGTCTCCCAAGGTCGCGGCCTCTACTTTTGAGTGGTCGAAATCTAACAATGAGAACATACCAATCTACAAAGGAAAGGTGGGCCATACTTTTTTCTGCAATGCCTTTAACTCTTTACTGATTCTTCCTAGCACAGTTTGATGTGGCACACCAATCGATCTGGGAGAAACTTTGGTAAGGCATGTGGAGGAATAGAACATCCAAAAACCCTGATATAAGAGAAATGTTCTTCAATGTACCAATATTTTATTTTTCCCAGGTTCGTCACTATCTTGTCTGAAATCCTGGGAGGTGGGCACTCGTATATAGAAATATGCATCGGCACCACCACATAGTTGCAGATTTTGTAGAAGAAATCTTTTTCTTTATCCTCCCACGACTTGGAGTGATAAAAGTGTATTGGTTCAGCGTTGGTCAGAGTCCAGCTCCATCCCATCAAAGGAAATGGTGTCATGAAATAAATTGCATCCATAATATATGCAGACATGTAAAATGGGGCAGGTTTCCCTTTGTCTTTCAATGACCGATATTCTGTGATTTCCCTGACCAAATTGTCCGATAATATTTTGGCCCAATCGAAGGAATACCCCTCTGCTACTGTATGCATGATTGGTACCCATGGTAATAAGAAATGAGCATAGTTTTCCTTTCCGAAAATTTGACATAACATCATGGCTACATACATCATGTGAGGCTCTAATGAGGCAACAGCATACACGCCATGGGTGTCTTCTCTAAATTCCTCGGTACGTGAACACCAATTCTTGATCAAGTCGGGTAAGTTCTTTCCATATTGCACGCATTTTTTTTTTCGAAGTCCATTAGGAAAGCGGCATTATAAACGTAATTGGGAACTAGGGATAATATGTACATTACCTAGAAATGCTCTGGTCGGAAAGACCCAACTGCAACGTTTTGTGAATTGCAGATACTCCTGGTCGAGAGGTCAACATTATTCAGTGCCCAACCAAACATATCATTATAAGGCATGAGCCTAGGTCATGTTGCTAATTTATGCAGCTCTGATTGAGCAACATATTTGTATTTCATAGCCTGGGTTTCAGTCGCCTCATCACCCAAATAATCCGGGCAGTTGGTCAATTTGTATTGTAAAATATCGAATGCCTGTGTCCAGGTTTTCACGGTATCTATGGTTATGGGCAACGTGTCTGAGAAGACATCTGTGCTTGGGTTTGAGCTTTCACCATACGTTTTAGCTATTTTTTGTGGAGCCATGATATCACAAGTTCAGAACTTTGTTACCTGTTACAGGAAATGCGCAAACTTCTTATCTTGGTCAAACTTGCTTTTCTGTGAAAAACGTAAATGAAATTCAAACTTCAATATCCTTTTCCCCTAAATGATTTGAGTTACGAATACTTTACTGATGGTGCATTCACTTTCCTTAATGAAAATATTTAGGCGGTGGTCGGAGATATTATTTGAAATGATTGTCGTAGATCGATTATTAATGTCATTAACGTCTGGTGGTTCACGATTAGAAGTTTTGACAAATAACATTTGAATTTACCCGAGCTACGATTCAGCGAAAAATCAATCACAAGATAATCCTCATTAATGCATTAGTTAATCACATTTATTGTTAAGTGTTTCTTCGGATTTTTAGACCTCGGGATTTTGGTAGTTGCTCGAGACAGGTTCCCTGAAACGCGAAATCACGAAGTGATTAATTAATTTTAATCATGTTTTATCCAGTAAATAATCGTTCGTATCTTCAAGTATTTCGGGGTTTCGTGCTTTGTAATATTTGAGTGCAATGGATGGTAAATATCTGAACTCCGAAAGTGCGAAATTATTTAATTACGTATTAATCGAGATTAACTTGTTTAAAAAGGGTTTAGCTCTTTGTTATCTATGTGCTTCGAGTGTCGGCAAAGCAACTTTATGGATGTTTCGACAGACCACTACTCGTAATGATGTGTCAAATCTTAGGAAGTTATACGTGTATGATGACTAAGACCCTTTGAACACTTTTCAGATATCAGGATTTTGGAGTTGCTATATGGTGAAATGCCCAAAGTGAGAAGCTCTGAAATCCGAAACTCTGAAGCAAGTCTCTAGAGGCTTGACCTTTTTAACATTCAAGCGGCTCCAAAATGTTTAGGAAAGAGGGATCGTTCAACCAATGAGAGAGTTGGATCAATGGTGGACCTTGTATACTCGTTAAGGATAGAAGACAAAAATGATTTATTATTGAAGTTCGATTTTGAGATGAAGTAAAAACAAACAGGGTAATGTTTCAGACTTATTATTTTAAAAGTGTTCCAACAATCATCATCAACATTGTGTCCACCATTGACATAATCATCTTCATTTCTTTCAAAATCCCCACTTGAGTGAAAATTTTCACCATCCTACTTAGTGCCTTGAAAATCTTCACTAGTATCTTGAAAATCCTCACTTGGAGGAAAATCAACATCAACATTGTTGATTTTTAATTTATCACTCAGAAAAGAGTGTCCACAAATGGCGTAATCATCTTTACTACTTTGAAAATCATCACTTGAGAGATATTCTTCATCATTCTCATTACTAGCTTGAAAATCCTCACTTGGAGTAAAATCTTCATTATCCTCATCGATACCTTGAAAATCCTCGCTTGGAGGAAAATAATCATCACCAACATTGCTTCTTTTAAATTCCTCATTCGAGAAAGACTGTCCAGCATTGCCATAATTGTCATCATTACTTTTAAAATCCCCACTTGGGGGGAATTATTCATCATCCTCATTTGTGCCTTGGAAATCCTCACTTGGAGGAAAATCTTCATCAGTACCTTCAAAATCCTCACTTGGAGGAAATTCATCATCACCAACATTGTTGTCTTTAAATTCTCCACTTGAGAAAAAGTGTCCACCATTGTCATAATCATCTTCACTGCTTTTAAATTTTCCACTTGAGGGAATTTCTCCATCATTTTCATTGGTGCCTTGGAAATCTTCATCAATACCTTGAAACCCCTCACTTGGAGGAAAATTTTCATCCCAATCATTTAAACGTTCATCATAGTCTCCACTTTGAACTACATTTTGATTATTTTCATTACTATTAAACTGCTGAATAGATTTATCACCATCATATTCATCCTCTTCATCATCGGTGCCTTCAAAGTCCTCTGATTTAGGACTTTCATGAGGAGCATGTTGAATAAAATTGCTTGCACTATGATCAAAATTCTGACTACCTGAAGAATACGATGCCTCATTTGCATTACAAACATTCATATCATATTTCCTAGTCCCAACGGAAGAGGTATGTGAACAATTTGTTGATGTCTCAGAAATAAAATCTTATTTATCTGACAAAGCCATCCCTTCTCTCTGAAAACATAGAATGATACAAATGTTCACCCTCCCTATGACATTATTACATGCATAATGATCTTTTCCCTCTAAATCCCCCCCCCCC
>ML777802.1:175319-196435 GCA_009831015.1 Picea engelmannii | reverse complement strand
ATCCCAAAATATTCCCCCCAAAATTTCCCACCAATTTTTTTCACTTATTTTCCTTTAAAAATTAAAAACAACCTATACTCTTTTATTTTATTATTTACATGTTAAATACAATATTTATCATGTTTATTTATTTATCCCACATTTATTAAACATGTTGATGATCTATATAATTTTATGTATATATGTAGACAATATAGCTAATTTTTATTTATCCCACATTCATTATACTAACAGTAATTTATATCATTTGTGTTATATATACACAGTCTCATTTTATCTTTTTACATTGTGTGATATCTTGGGCAGTATTCGTTAAAGGATTTGGAGAAAGCTACAAGGGAGAAACATCGAGAAGACATTCGAGGAGAATCTAATGTTTTGGAAGTTAGTTATTTTTTAAATTCTTACCATTTACCAAAACAACAATTATAAGATTATCTTTGAATCACATAATAATTTTTCATGCGAAAATTAAAAAACCTTAAATTTTTTTAGATGTTTTCTAATTTTTTTCTAAAAAATACCCAAAAAATTTTTTAAAATGAGACTTTTTTCAAAAAAATTTAACAAAATCCTTAAGATTTTTTGAAGAAAAAAAAGTCAAATTTAGGTATTGTTTTGTAAAAACATTTAGCTCTTTTATTGTTTTTTACTTAAATTGCTTTAGTTTTGTCTCATGGTGGTTACTAGGAAATGTTTGGGGCTTGGTCGTGGGGGCTGGGGCGATGCACGACATTGACCTAGCCCCCTCCCCCCTATGGCTAAGGCACGGTCTCGCGCTCAGGGCTTGTTCGTGGGGGATGGAGTGATGCTCACCATCGCCCTAGCTTGTCCAGCCCTGTGGGTATGCCCACAGCTTGGCCACAGGGTTGGTCAGGCTAGGGCAATGTCAGGCATCGCCCTAGCTCCCATGGTCCTGTCATAAGCCCAATAACTCCATGGGTCGAAATTCTTTACATATGGGTCAAAAAAAATTAATTTTTTTTTTAAATTAGTTTTTATATCCAATGTTTTTTTGTAGTTTATTATAATGAAAAGGCCTAATTATTTTTTTTTATCTTAACATGGACAAATGGCAGGAAAGAGATTATCTATGAATATATTTGGATCACAACCTGCAATAATGGCATCCAAAAATGCAACTGGAACCTCCATGAATGTTAGGCAACAAAATGATAGCATAACACAAGAGCTATCAAAGGCAATGAGGAATGTTAGAGAGTGGAAATTTGTGTAAGGTGAAAGCAAACTGGAATATTCTTGGTTTGTTAAAGGCAAGCAAGGCAACAATGGAGATCATATATATTTGTATTATGTCGAATTAGAACATGTGCAAGGAAATTATCTGTCACTTGGCTTGTTACAGGATATATGTTTGGTGTCAGCCACAGATATTGTTTATGCGCTTCTCAAACAAGGCAGAACTTATATCAAGTTTAGATATTGTTTCAAATTGAGCAATTATAACAAGAATGAATGTTTTTCAGAATTATGTGCATCCATCGTTGATGACATTGAGAAAGGAAATGTAAATTTTTTGTTTCTATTTTTGTGTTGTTTATTATTTTTAGTATCATGGTAATGTTTTAATTTTATTTAACATGAAAATGTTATATTTTATTTTTACAGGATTTTGTTGAATGACTTTCACATATGTTAGTGGGGATTTAATCTACAGAGAATAGTATCATGGATGTCATCAACGCTTTTCATATTGAAAAGACACAAGAAGGAAGGAAAAAGAAACAGAAAGTAATGGAGGTTGAACCTGCAAGGGTAGACAGAGAATAACGTGAAAGAAGAAAGAAAAATCCTCATTCTAGAAATCCTAAAAGGGTTACATTTGAAAATGAGGAAACTCCAAACGAAGATTTTGTTGAGATTGGTCCCAATGAGGTTATCACTCCTTCTCACAAAAAGAATAAACAAGATAAACGCAAAAGAGCAATGGCCGATGATGAGTCTATTCCTATTGATTACAAAGAAATCATTGATTTAGATGAAACACATTTAAATCATAATAGGAAGAAAACAAATGTTGATAATGTTCAAGAATCCATCGTTAGTTCAAAGTATTATAGTGAGAGTCCTAAAGGTAGTAGAGAAATAATAACACCAGGTGTTGATCTAGAGGATGGTATTATGAAAACAACACAAAATGTCATTCGAAATAGAATGAGGATGGAAAACTTAGTTGATGATGGCCACACATTTCAGTTGAATGTGAAACAACTTTATAAACCCACAGAAGGGCAAGAAAAATATCAAATTAGAAAATTGCATCACTTGCATATTCACAATTTGAAAGCATTGATTAGGTATAATCCATATGGACATGTGGTTGACTACCTAGTTCTTGCTGACCCAATGGAAGTTCCTACGAGGGAAGAATTTGTAGATCAAAATGTCTTGACTACAAATATTATGTAATTGGAGGAAATCATTCTGTAGAGGCTAAAAGAAAATTGATGCAAGAATATCCCAATAATCCTCTTTTTGAGACAGTCAAATGCATAATTTATGTCGTTCTAACAGATTTAGAAGAAAAGTTACTGGCATGGGATCATAACACAAGAAATGGGTACATAATGTCTATGACTTTCATTCAAGGGGTGAGATTTATCCATAATGAATTTTCTTAAATATGTCGTGGGGAGAGATCAAATGTTGATGTTAAGTTTCAGAAGCAATGTTGTATAGAAATAGGATTCTCACTTGATGATGAAAATACAAAAAAAAAAAAAAAAAATCACAAAGGAAGTAATATATTTAGAGGTATGCGTAGTTATTTTCAATTGGGATTTAGAACTGGACAGATATGGGATTTGATAGATGACATATTCACCCTATGGGAAAATAATAGTATAAAAAATTAGAGAGTTAAGAAGGCTAAACCATTGATATGTGGCCTACTTCCCTTACATCCAAGGAGTTATTGATAAAATTGCAAAAATCCTAAACAAGAAAGAAATTAAAACCTCTTTCAAACAGCTTGATACCATCAAACAGAAAATGAGATCAGTTAAATACAAACCTGACCAACTCAATTACAAAGGAGTATACAGAATAGAATGTTCGTGTGGAAAATGCTACATTGGAGAAACAAGACGCTCTTTTCACACAGGGATTAAAGAGCATGGTGTTGACATTAAGAATGAACGAACCCGCACCTCAGCCTTAGCAGAACATTCTCTCACAACAAAGCATCACATGCGCTTAGAAGACACCAAAATCCTAGCAAAAGAAGACTACCTCCTTAAACGACAAATTAGAGAAGCAATTGAAATCATTAAGAATCCCAACAATCTAAACAAAGACAACGGTTTGGAGATTAGAGATAGTTGGATCTCGCTCATTCGGGAAAGCAGATAGCAATAACCTGATCCCTAGGACTTAATAACTTGTACCATTGCTAGGGTTTATTTATAGGTTTTAACTTAATTTCTACCCTATACTATTATAAATTAAAATTAAACTAATTAATTAACTAAACTAGTTTTACTTATTAATAATCCTAGAATACTTATTTTTACTTATTAATAATCTTAGAATACTTATAACCACCATTAAATTAATTCTAAAACTAAACCCTAAATAGTAAGAAATCATTAATAATAATATTACCTCTAATAAACTAATTCAATCCTCTTTTTAAAACTAATAACCAGCATACAACATAGATTTTAAAGTAAAATATTTCTTTAAACTAATATTTATTACCATTTTTTATCAAATTCTAAATTAAACCAAACTATAACACTAATAATAATATTATTAATATTACCTCTAATGCAATTAAAACCAAACCTTAAATTAACCAAAAAAAAACTAGCTTATAACATTATTATAATATTAATAATAATTAAATTATAAAATTAAAATCAACTTGTTTTTAACAATTTAATATGAAAATTATCTAGTAAACCCTAAGATTTTCACTGAGCCGACCCTCTAGGTTTCTTACACTCAACCAAGTAGTATTAATTAGGGTTCCTCCCTTGCATTTTCCCTCAAGCTATTATGTCCTAAAGATGGATCCTATTGTGGATCCGAAACGTCGACAAATAATAGACAATATTGTGGTTCTTCCGATTAATTCTGAACAAAACTCTCACCACAAAAATCTTAACCATAAAAAATCTTCCAGATGATATGACTATAACACCTCGGAGATCAATATGAGTGAAGGATGATAAACTTATTATAACTAGATTATCACATGTTAGGTCGGGAGAATTGTCAATGGAATAAATGTGTGATGAATTTAAAAAGTAAGTTTGTTGGGTTATTTTTATTTATGTTAGGACAAGAAAATTAATTTTTTCAGTTTAACATATGAGTTTAAAATTATTTTTGTTTTATTTAGTCACAAGGTGTATATGAAAATACAAGAGGAAATGGTCAAGATGTTGAATTAAGAAAGTTGGGATGATGTTAAACTCAACTATCCATATTCAAGCTCTTCAACAGTATTGAAACAATTTTTTGTTGCATTCACAAAGGTATGTTGATTTATTACATTCATACTATTCCTTTGTAACTTAATTTATTTCTATTTTAATAGTTATAGATATATAAATATATGTTTCATTTTTTCATTAAAGATGTCAAAGAAGGATGTAGATGGAGTACCTGAAACTTTCAAAAGTTTTATTAAAAAAGCCAAGTTTGAAATAAAAATAAGGAGACGTGTTCAAAATGTTCAACTTGATGACACCCTTGATCACTACATTTGGAATGGGCTCGACACTGTTCAATATAAAGTGATATTAGGTGATTGTGAACAACTTGCAAATATTGTTCCTAAAACCGAATACTCCCTAGTTATTGTGGATATCCCTCATGATTATAATATCCAAAACATTGGTATGATACTGAGCCTTATACTTACCAAGCTTTCAATAAAAGTGGCTATGGGATTAACAGAAGTTACAACATCACCATTTTGGAGATTTCTAGTATTTCATTCAAACACACAACAAGGATTAGTACAATCAAGCTTTAAGGGGAAAGAAAAGACAAGGATGCAGTTTATTTGGTAAGATATTGAAAGTGTATGTTTAGAAATTAAGATTAGAAAACAATTTTATTAATTCACAAGTTAATTGAATTTGCACTTATTTATGTTACAGGCACAAGCCTAATATTCATAGCTCCAATAGAGAATCATTTAAACGTGATTTTGAGAGTATACATGTTGCAACCTGGACAAAAGATGATTCTTATAATTCTATTCTTGTCAATGCAAAGGATGGAGAGACTCCTAATAGTATATTGGTACATACAATGTTGTGGTTAGAAAGCTAACATATGAGGAAAAATATTTGAAAAGAGAGATGGTTAACATTTATCAAAAACCACAAGCATTAATTAATTATCTTATAGATACATTTTCAAATGAAGGAGATTAGGTTTTGGATTTGTTCTCGGGTTCAGGTAAGAATTATGATCTAATATTTATGAAATAATACTTCAATCTTATATTATTTTTTATTTATGTCTTTTTACTGTATCTAACTTCATTATTTATTTTGTATTTGGTAATTAGGTACAACATTAGCGTGTTGCATATAGAAAGGAAGGAATTGCATAGCCATTGAAAGTGACTCAATGTAGTGCAGTTTTATTCAACAAAGAATTAATGCCATTCCAGCTCTTCCACATGAAATGCAAGAAGTTGTCTTGAGAAAAGGAGATTTTAGTGAATCAAAGGTGGCAAAATTGTCAAAGGAACCTCAAGTATCATTAGGAGGAATGATTGGAAAGGATCACTTTTGAGAACTTGTGGATATCAAAGAACCAATGGAAGAACAAAATGACACAATGGAAGCACAAAATGACATCGAAGAAGATGATAATGTGTCTGTTGAGAATGATGAATTTTGGATATATGATATTGTTGATTAGTTTAAAGATGTCTTTGAAGACGATGCTCAATTTTGCAATTTTTTTATGAGCTATAACTGTAATGTTTTGACTTTCAGATTTTAAAATAAGAATAAAGATGTATCTATTGTTGTTTTGTGATGAATATTTTTATTTTTATTTTTTTCATTTTATTTGTATGTGAATCACTATACATTAGAAAATTCTATTAAATGTTGTCATTTTTTACTTCAAATGTATAAAAATATGAAAGAAAATGATAATTTTTTATAAAATTTTCACTTTTTTTGTTCAATTATGTCCATAAAAATGTTTTATTTGACATGTTATTTTAAGGAATATGTACCAAAATGTATAGGTTTTTTATTATATGTGGCTATAAAATGTGTATTTTTTTGCTAAATATTCAAAAATAATGTTATTTAACTACAATTTTTTCGATGTATTGAAGTAAAGGTAAACAATGTGTTAAAAATGATGTTTTTCACTATATTTAAAAAGTATGGAGCAATAAATTAATTAAGGAGACAAAATTATATGAAAAATCATAACTTCAAAAAAGTAAATGGTAAAAAATATTTTTAAGATTGAAAGAAGCATGAAAAAATGATTAAAAATACCGTTGAATAAAACAAAAAATTGAAAAAATTGAAAATAGATGAAAAATAAGCATTTAAAAAAATAATATGGACACATTGTGGATCGAAAAAATTAAATATCGAAAAACCACCTAAAACAGAGGGGTGTGCTACTGGTAGCACCATTTTTAAAAATGGAGTAAAAAATTGGACTCCCAAAAAAATAAGAAATTTGTAGAGTTCCCATTAAGTTGGTAACTATGTTTAATCCCCATGCATAACAAGAAACTATATTTTCTTCTGGGATTGCATAATATCCCCCTGCACCTGTCACCGTTGGGTTGTTTCTCGATGCACCATCAAAGAAGAGGATACAGGTTTGTTGAGATGATAGCCAATTCTTGAATTGTCCACCAGAAATTCTTATCGCCCATTTGGGTGTAGAGATTGTAGTTATTTTGGGAATATAAGGATTGATTTCCACCTTGAATTGTTTTAACCATTATTCTTCATAGGCATCGAGATTTTGAGATTGTTATTTGAGGCAAAATTGCATATAATCTAAAAGTAACAAGAAATCTCTCGTCATGGCTTGCCTTGGTCTTATTACCTCACCATTGAAGATAGTATTATTTCTTGTTAGGCATATACTCCAACACATATTTTTTGGGAGTGCTTCCCAAATCCGTTTAAAATTGGGTTTATGATTGAAGTTTCCTCTGTATCTTTTCCACCATTAAATGAAGAACTCGGAGCATGTTTGCAGCCAATCAAATATGTGGAGCAAATTACGAAGGGCGTGATTCCATACCTATTTCACATATCGACATTCTATAAACAAATCTTGGATAGCTAGATATATTATTCATTGATAAGACATAATACACAGTGAGAGGGACCACTTATTCCACGTTTTTTCAAGTTCTCATAAGTGAGGATCTTCCTGTGTGCTAGAAACCAGTGAAACATGTTGATTTTTGGCATGTTGTCACTATTCCAAATGGATTTCCATATGTTAGAATGTGGATAGGGATGAGAGGCATCTACTAAAATTTGATAACCTTTTTTAACGGTGTACTAAGAGTCTCCCCATCTACGTGTATCACTAAGATTAAGATTTCGGAGGGTGAAACCATGAAGTGAAGAGATTAGAGTATTTAATAAGGAATTCAAGGACGTGGGGAGGGGGGGGAGAATCTTCCAACAATCCCAGAGACCAACGACGTTCCACAAGGAGAGATCAAAAGGAGAAATAAAACACTTATCTTCCATATAGACCCACAGAGGAGCTAAGTCCACCTACAGGGAGAGACAACCCTTATCCAATATTTTGTCTTCTCATGGATTTATTTGACAAACATTCCTAGGGATCAAATTTAAACTTCCATGGATGAGATGCATGGCTTCAATTAAAAGCTTAAAGATGGGAAAACATGTAGCAACCTTTGGCGAGTGACTCTATGCATCTCTTTCTTGGACCTGAAAAATATTTTTTGTGAATGGCTTGCTTCCACCATGTTGGTTTTCCTCTAACTAATTGTCATAGTAATCTTGCCCCCATTGCTATATTCATTTATTTTGGTTCTCGAATCCCCAATCCTCCCTTGTCCTTGGCACCTGTAACTTGATTCCAATTCACAAGGTGAAATTTTTTTGGGTTCCCTGCCATAGAAATCTTCTTATCTTCATCAAAATATGTTTTACTGTGCCTTTTGGAGCCAATAGAGCAAACCTTTGGTAGAGAGGGAGAGCTGATAGAACGGATTTTATAATAATTACTCTTCCAACAGGGTTTATCCACCGTGTTCCCCATTGCACGAATTTCATATTCATGTTCTCGATTATTTGTTGTCAGTCCCGTGATGAGGAGGTTTTTAGAGAAATGGGGATGCCTAGGTATCTAAAGGATGTCTATTTTTCAACAAGAGTGAAGTGAAAAACCCGTGCTATTGCTTGCATTTCTTGTGGCGAAGAATTCCATCCCATAATTTGACATTTTTTGTTATTAACATCTCCCCTAGAAGCATCAAGGAAGGAGTCCAAAACAATTTTGAATCTAGAAGCAGTGTTTATTGATGCACCTCCCAGCAATAGAGTGTCATCTGCAAACTGTGAATGATTCAAATTTTTTACCCCTCAAGCAATTTGCAAGCCTGGCATATTTCCAATTTCTCTTTCATTCTCAAGTGTCCTACTTAACATTTCAGCCATAATGATAAAAGGGAGGGGAGAAAGCAAACACCCTTGGCCCAATCCTCTACTTATTTGAAATAATTTTGTTGGTCTCCCATTCACCAAAGGATAAATCCAAGGATTGTTGATACAGGCTACCACCCACTTTATGAAATTTATGTTGAACCCAAATCACTCTAACACCTGGAAAAAAAATATATGTCTAACACGATCAAAAGTGTTAGCCATATATAACTTGATAACCATACCTTTAGCTTTAGCTTTAACGCTTGAATGTATTGTTCCTTGAACCAATACAATATTGTCCATTATTTGTTGATCATGAATAAATCCTCCCTGATTAGGAGAGATTATTTTGGGAAGGAGTTTTTGAGTCGGGATGCAATGATTTTAGTGAGGATTTTATATGAAGAATTGCACAAGGAGATAGGTCGGAATCTAGAAAATTATGTCAAATTATCTTCCTTAGCGATCAAGGCTAAAAAAGAGGAATTAGTATTACCTCCAAGCCTCAAAGATTGGTGAGTATAATTTTAGCTTCAAAACACCATATGGCATCAATAATTTCAACTTCAAAGATAGAGCGAATGAGATCCAAGTTTTCTTCATTTGTCACAATAAGAGGAATATGGTCAGGCATGGATATTATATTAGATTGGTTTGCCTCTTCTTGTTGAGCGTACAAGTCGGAAAAGTGATTTTTAGCGGACTTCTTAATGTCTTTAAATTCAGTCACGTTTATTCCATCTTCACAGATAATATTCACCGCATTATTTTTGGACCACATGTATTTTGCTTGATTATGGAAATATTTTGTGTTTTTGTCCCTAGCCTTAAGCCATAGGCTGCAAAACTTCAACCATTACTCTTCTTCCTTTCTTAGAGATATATTGGCCTTGGAGATCTATTTCCTCTTTTGAAGTTGGGAAGTGATTTATTTTTCCTCTAAATCTTTTTGCAACCTCTCTAATTTTCCTTTAATCACTTTTTTTTCCTTTGTTGGTGATGTGAAAAAAGTTTTTTCCAACCATTTAAGTGCTTGTTTAAACATAATGAACTTGTATTCCCATATAAAAACCGAAGTACCTAGGGTCCATGTTCTCCAATTTGTTTCTACTATATTTATTGTTTCTTGATGGTTGACCCATATGGGATTGAATCAAAAGGAGAAGCTTCCAACAATCCCAGAGACCAATGACATTCCACAATGAGAGATCAAAAAGAGAAATAAAACACTTCTCTTCCATATAAACCCGCAAAGGGGCTAAGTGCACCTACAGGGAGAGACAACCCTTGTCCAAAATTTTGTCTTCTCAGGGATTTATTCAACAAACATTCCCAGGGATCAAATTTACACTTCCATGGATGAGAGGCATGGCTGCAATTAAAAGATTAAATATGGGAAAACATGTAGCAACCTTTGGCAAGCGACTCTATGCATCTCTTTATTGGACCTGGAAAAAAAAAATTGTGAATTGATTGCTTCCACCATGTTGGTTTTCCTATGACTAATCGTCATAGTAAGATTTCCACCATTACTATATTCATTTATTTTGGTTCTTGAATCCCTAGTCCTCCCTTGTCTTTGGCACCTGTAACTTGATTCCAATTCACAAGGTGAAATTTTTTTTGGTTCCCTGCCATAGAAATCTTCTTATCTTCATCAAAATATTTTTTATCGTGCCTTTTGGAGCCAATAGAGAAAAGTTTTGGTAGAGAGGGAGAGTTGATAGAACAAAATTGATAAGAATTACTCTTCCAACAGGATTTATCCACTGTGTTCCCCATTGCATGAATTTCATTTTCTCAATTATTTGTTGCCAGTACCGTGATGAGGAGTTTTTTAGAGAAATGGGGATGCACAGGTATCTAAAGGATTTCCATTTTTCAGCAAGAGTGAAGTGAAAAACACGTGTTATTTCTTGCATTTCTTGTGGCAGAGAATTCCATCCCATAATTTGACATTTATTGTTATTAACATCTCCCCCAGAAGCATCAAGGAAGAAGTCCAAAACACTTTTGAATCTAGAAGCAATGATTATTGATGCACCTCCCAGCAATAGAGTGTAATCTGCAAATTGTGAATGATTCAAATTTTTTACCCCTCGAGCAATTTGCAAGCCTCGCAGATTTCCAATTGCTCTTTCATTCTCAAGTTTCCTACTTAACATTTCAGCCATGATGATAAAAAGGAGGGGAGAAAGCGAACACCCTTGGCACAACCCTCTGCTTATTTGAAATAATTTTTCTAGTCTCTCATTCACCAAAGGATAAATCCAAGGACTGTTGATACAGGTCGCCACCCACTTTATGAATTTGATGTTGAACCCAAATCACTCTGGAAAAAAATTCTACGTCTAACACGATCAAAAGAATTAGCCATATCTGATTTGATAACCATACCTTTAGCTTTAGCTTTAACGCTTGAATGTATTATTTGTTGATCATGAATAAAGCCTCCCTGATTAGGAGATATTATTTTGGGAAGGATTTTTTTGAGCCGGGATGCAATGATTTTAGTGATGATTTTATATGAAGAATTGCCCAATGAGATAGGTCGGAATCTAAATAAGGATCTCGGATTAGCTTCCTTAGGGATCGGGGCTAAAAAAGAGGAATTAGTATTACCTCCAAGCCTCAAAGATTGGTGAGTATAGAGAAGCATTCGCTTGAGATCAGACATTATTAAACTCCATAAATATATAATAGAAAAAAATAGAGAAACCATCCGAGTCTGGGGTTTTATCCAGCTCTAAACACCATATGGCATCAATAATTTCAGCTTCATAGATAGGGCGAATGAGATCCAGTTTTCTTCATTTGTCACAATAATAGGAATGTGGTCAAGCATGGATATTATATTAGATTGGTTTTCCTCTTCTTGTTGAGCATACAATTCGGCAAGGTGATTTTTAGCGACCTTCTTAATGTCTTCAAATTCAATCGCATTTATTCCATCTTCAAGAATAATATTCACCACATTATTTTTGGACTGCCTGTATTTTGCTTGATTATGGAAATATTTTGTGTTTTTGTCCCCGACCTTGAGCCATAAGCTGCAAAACTTCAACCATTATTCTTCTTCCTTTCTTAGAGCTATATTGGCATTGGAGATCTATTTCCTCTCTCTGAAGTTGGGCAATGATTTCTTTTTCCTCTAAATCGTTTTGCAACCTCTCTAATTTGCCTTTAATCACTTCTTTTTCCTCTGTTGGCGAAGTGAAAAAAAACAATTCCCACCATTTAAGTGCTTGTTTAACCATAATGAACTTTTGTTCCCATATGAAAACCAAAGTACCTGGGGTCCATGTTCTCCAAGTTGTTTCTACTATATTTATTGTTTCTTGATGGTTGAGCCATATGGGATTGAATCAGAAGGGAAGAGGTCCATAATTTGGGAAAACTTGAAGGTGGAGAGAGATGGGATTATGATCCGAAATAATATATGTAAGGATGTAATATTTTAAAGTTGCATTCCTTTGAAGAAAGTTATTGAATCGATCCAAACATGTAGCTATATGCACTGGGGCGGTTCTCACATTTGTCTAGGTGAACTTACCTCTTTGTGGGGAAATATCCAACATATCTCAATCCTCAATGAGTTCCTCCATTTTTTCACGGAAGGGGTCCATACCAAAATTTCCCCCTCTTTTTTCAACGTTGTTCCTTATGACATTAAAGTCAGCGGCAACAATACAATCTTTAGAAAATTCAGTGTGTTTTAATCTTAAAATAGATCTCCAACATGTTTCTTCGTCAATAGGGTTGATTTGCATATAGACGTTGATGACCACAAAGGAAATGTTATTCTACTTGTTCCTAAACTTAGTGAGAATCCAATGTTGGATTTTGAAGGAAAAATATAAACATACCTCATGGTTATTCCAAAGAGTACAGAGCCCATCAGAGGCTCCTCTCAAATCTTTGGCAATGGCTTTGTTGGATTGCCATATGCTTTTCCCAAGATTGATGTAAACATCTTCAACATTCATTTTGGTCTCCTTAACCAGGACTATTTGTGGCTTCTCAGTTCTAACTAGATCCTTGACATCCAAAGGCTTTGGGACTCTTCCTAAACCCCTGTAATTCCAGGAGACCAAAATCATTGTTTAGGCGGGATTGAGAGAGACCCCACCTTCATTTTTGCATTCTTACTCGAACTTTTTGGATGCTTCGCTCCGCCCATAATTTTGGGTATTGTTTGTTGCAAACCCAACATTATGTGTTTATGGGCTTACTCTTCCCGACCGATTCTAGTTGCCTTCCTCCCAGATCTTCGAGGAAGATTCTCCTCGGATTCTCTATCTTCCTTCCTTTCCTCATCTATACTCTCATTCTCTTAATTATATTTTGAATCTAAGAATGTCATTTCTACATCCTTAAAGAATTTCAAATCTTCCAACCTTGGCTCTTGGAGATTGGTGTCTTCTTTCTCTGGTATTTCAAATAATACTCATTTTTCTTCATGTATATTTATGGGCATGGCATCCCTTTTCGGAGAGGGCCCAAGGGTCGCTAGGAATGAAGGTTTCTCTCTTATTTGTATCCCATCACCTCTATGAACCGGTGTCACCTCTTTCTCAATGTCTTCAAGTTGAGTTAATATTTCAAGGTTATTTTGTTGGGTAAGGGTTGTGCTTTTTAGAGGGTTTTCAGTGTTTTTAATCGGAGATTTCAACCCAGTGTGAGAGGGGCCGATGGAGATGGAAGAGGGCGGCACCTAACCACCACTAGAGACAAATTTCTTTGAAACTGCTTGCCATTTCTCTTCCTTTCTTATGCCTGCTGAGGGAGATGGGTCTGTCTTTTTGCAATTTCTCACAGAACTCCCATATTCGTGGCATATTTTACACTTGAAGGGGAGTTGTTCGTAATCAAGTTGTTTCACATGCTGCCAGTCGTCCAGAGTAATGAGAATTGCTTCTGCAATCCCTTTCTCAAGATCTACTTTGATGCGAATTCTTGCACATGAGAAAATATTCTCCTTTGGCTCGACTCAAATGGTATACCTTCCAATGGAATTCTCGATACAGCAAAGGGCATCATTGCTCCAACAATGAAAAGGGAGATGTGAAAGTCGAACCCACACTGAAACTACAGAAGGAACATCATTCTCAGGACTAAAATCAGGGGTCCATTTATTCAAATACATCCCTCTTTCCCCCAAAAAATATGGACCACTGTGGAATATCAAATCCCTATCTTCCGTGTACTTGAAGAGAAAGGAAAAAAACCCTTTGTTGCAAAAGAAGTGGCTAAGGGAGCCTTTGATTAGAGGTTTCCAATTTTTCTCAATCCAAGTTGTTACCATCCTCGAAGAGGGCCAAATTCCTATACATTGGCATATCAAACCTCGATCTACAAGAGCTGAGGTCTTCTTCCTGGCAGAAGAAGGTGGAAGTGATATCTTAGCCATCCCATCCAGCTTTCTAACAAATTTGGAGGTTTGAGGTTTAGAGTTTTTGGCTGAAGCAGTTACTATTGCAAAAGAAGCCTTAACATCATCATCTAGACGGGGTTTTCACCCCCTCCTAGCATCATCATCCATCCCAGACAAAATGGCACCTAGGATTTCAAGCTCTCACACTAGATTGCTAGCTAGTAGACAGTTACCTTCTCTATACTTTATGCCTTATAGATTTCATTATATTAG
Organism: Picea engelmannii; assembly: GCA_009831015.1. NCBI lineage: Eukaryota > Viridiplantae > Streptophyta > Pinopsida > Pinales > Pinaceae > Picea > Picea engelmannii. The sequence continues at coordinate 182,125 of ML777802.1, read as the reverse complement.
TCAACCTTCCTCCTTCCTTGTGACCCTAATGGGAATCATGGGACCTCCCTTAACCAATTAAACCTTATATTGCATGCTTACTTTGTGTAAAATATCGCTCTTGCGAGCACATGTTATCGAGTTATTCTTTGAGGACACTTGCGTGCAAGTGATCCGGTTATAGTACATGGTTATTTGTTTCGCTTATGGATTTTTATGATGATGTTGATGGTTGTGATTTAATGGTAATTGATATATATGTATTGACAGATGCTATTGACGAGTTTCCATGAGTGTGCAGGACACTTGACAAATTGTGGATGTCGATGGCATCAATGGACCTCCTTGGACTCTAGATTGAGTCAGGGAGTGGATTGTATTGGTTTGAGTATTTCATTTATGCATATGTGACATATGATTGATTATAGTGTGATTTTGTATATCGATCGTTGACAGTGTTTCGTCGATGGATGCAAGTTGACGAATGCTTGCTAATCTGACTCACATATGGAGTAAAGGGGCCATGCACATAAACCAGATATTGAGGGAGAGGTGTGGCAGCGTCCCTGTCACAACCTACTAGCACTCTCATCATGGCTCGAATTGTAGGTTAATGATTACCTAGTTCGAGAGATCCAGGATGTCGTGAGGGCAGACTGAGACAGTCGCTCACGAAGATTCTAAGGGGCACGCAATAAGGCAGAGTTATTATTCCTTGTAAGCCCTTAGTCTCTCACAAGGTCGTTCGAACAGAGTGTTAGACTCCAAGGGTTGGACAACTACCAAAACCAGTCAAAGGCGAGTGGCACCCTTGGAGCACATAGTGCGTCTTGAAGGACACACCGCGTAAATAAAACTTGAGTCAATGAATCTAGAGGGCTTAGAAAACCTTGAGAGAATAATTAAACCTTGAAAAATATTTAGGCCTTGCCGGATTTAATTAATTAATTAAAGATTGAATTTATTAATTAAAAATCTTAATAAAAGTCTAAGCCTATTCAAAAAAAAGGAAGAAATTAAGCCTAAGTCTAAGTTTTTGTAAGAAGGCTAAAACTAAATTATAAATTAAACTAAAAAGGAATGAAGTAAATCAAGTTAAGAATTAAGAAAAGAAGTTAAGAATTAAGAAAAGGTGAAATATATCTAAAGATTTGATATAAGGCACATGTGTGCAAGAAAATATTAAAATGGAGTTTTAAAATAAGAAAGAAATAAAGATGAGAGAACACGGTATGCATAGAAAGGAATCTAGAGTCTAGCTACCACTAGCCTAACTAGAAGAAGATGCATATTTTAACTCTAACTCATATTTAGTAAGGCGTCAGTCATTAAATAAGAATATGGGGAATAAAGAAACAACTAGGAACGATTTAAGGAGCGCATTTAAGAAAGGTGAGGGAATTTGAATTTTAATTAATGTATGTTGTGATGCATGTCACTTGTCGTAACGTTTGTTTCAAAAACATATTTTTACCTCCTTGTACTCGCTATTCGTTGTCGTAACAGATGGGACGTTACACTTTGGAACAACCCAATGAACTAATTGTGATCTCTTGGTTGACAAATTTCCTTATTGAATTTGCTTTCCTTCCTACCTACTTTCCTTCCATATGTGCTTTGTTAAGGCAAAAAACTAGGTAGAGGGAGGTTTAAGTATGGAAAAATTGAGCATAACCACAAGCAAACTTTTACACACCATCATCCTAGCTACTTACCTACCTACCTTCCTTCCTTCGGTGTTCTGTTAATGTAGGAAACTAGGTGGAGGAAGGTTTAAGTACGAGGAAATAGAACATAATCACAAACAAAACTTTTACAAACCATCATCCATCTCCCATAAGATAGATTGAATGGTTAGCAAAAGAAAGGGAGGACCATGAGAGAAGATAAAGCAGTAGTTAATAGAGAGGGGGCCTCTTGATTCCCCAAGGACCCCAAAACACAAAGGGATGTTGAAATTTCTTCAAAACACCTAGCAAGTTGTAGTGGAAGGGGAATGACCTTCTAGTAAACATGGTAAGTAGTATGTTGAAGAATACTCATTAAGAAAGGATCTCAACACTTCATTGCATGTTGTCACTAAGAATGGTCATAACTTCTCTATATCAAATGTGAGGTTCATTAAGCAAAAGACGATATCTTTGAAAAAACATGTAGTAGTTGTGTAGACTATAAAATTAGAACACCACTTCCAAAAGGCATGATAAATCCAACCAATTTTCAACAAACTTCAAGTCAACAAAGATCAGATTTGTTTATACATCTCCTAAACTTGATATTTACTTAGATATGTTTATACATCTCCTACACTTGATATTTACTTTAATTTTATTAGTTTGGATGAAATGTCCTTTTAATAAAAAGCAAATTGAGGGCAAGGGAGTTTAGCATGGCAAAGTCAAGCGCGATCGTAGAAATTAAAGAATGATAGCACGATAAAGATAGAGTATGGACACTTTACAGCGTAAACACTGGCATGACTTTGATGACGTTAATTTGGTTATCTAATGCTAAGTTAACATGGAGCCATTTATATCTCATTATATAGTGATTTTTTTTTAAGTCATCATTGCCAGATTATCAACGATATAAAAAAGTCAGAGTTTCAATCAATTTGAAGTCCTATCCACGTGAATTGGATAAAATCCATGAAACATCACACATAAAACTTCTAACTTATTAAAAATTTCCTTTATCAAATTTTTATAGACATTAAGAGGGTTCTTTTTTACAAGATTAATTTACTCCAATAAATCAAATTGTTAGAATAGAAAAAATCAAATCCAATTTAATCATTACCATGATTATTTTTTTTTATTTTAAATCTGATGAAAGTTGATCATTGTCAAAGACCATCTTGATCACCCACCAAACAAAACAGCTATATGTGTGTATTTGAAGTTGATCAATGTGTCAGTAATCAGTATATAAAGATGTATGAATCACTGAATGTTGTAGAGCTTCAGTGCAAACCTGAAAAAAAAAATTGTGTGTGTGGGTCTATTCAGCAGTGCAATGTGAAATCTTATGCCAGTGAAGGCATAGTTGTACCGCTATGCAACTCTGCTGTACTTTGCAATATTTTAAGCAACAAGTTAGTTTTCTGTAATCGTGAGCTATCATCCATGGTTTGAACCCTAATTGTTTATCAATTTTAGTAGTCATAATACATAAAGAAAAGTCTTGTTGATCTCAAAGTCACAACTAGGATAAAGCTAGAACAAGACGTAGTGTTGGCAATGGTGCATTGGCCGGAATATTGGTGTACATTAAAGGAAGGGTTGAGCTACTGTCCTGCATCACACCGAGGCTTGAATCTTGAAATCCACAAGATATCAGAGTTAAGTTGTGTGCTCTCAAAATGCACAGTGCCCTGGTAAAAGTTTGCCTATGAAATTTAGCATGTGAACACTGAAACAAAAACACATTCACAAATCACTCATATTTTTGAAATGCTTTAGTTTTGAATATAATTTTGATAATTTTGCATCTCTGTGTCTTTGAACCTCATCTTACATTCAACGTCCTTTAGGCCTGTTAGGTTGCATTCCCCATCAAATTCAAATGGCATGAGTTAAAAATTATGCAAAACCACAGCAGAAATCCGATAGTCACTCAGTGTTCGTGATAAACACAATCTTCTAAAAATTCTTGATTACTCTAGGGATTTTTTATGACTCTGAATCGATTTGCACCCTCACCATGGTACAATTCTTACTAGACAAATCGGAATGCAATGGATTTGTTTTACCGAATTCTGATGAGGGCTCTTCACTGCCAAAGAAATTTTTGGTGCTCTCAATTGATTTCTGACCTCATCACAGTGCAATTCTTAATAGACAAATCGGAATGCAATGGATTTGCATTACCGAATTCTGAAGAGGGTAGCTGGAAAAGGTGTACTTTGCGTAAACTTTGCAAAATACTAATTTGAATTGATAGTACCACTTTGCCATTTGCAGCCGTTCATATTGAGCACATCCAGTTCTCTTCTAATTGCAATGTAAACTTCCAAGAATTCGGAAAGTGTCATTCCAAGCCTTTTGCAGTATAAATCGCCTCCTCGTCCAACTCTATTGCCCAATCTTCCATAAGCTTGCCTGCTAACTCTCTGATCAGGACCACCCAACCCCAGGTAGTAGATTCAATACCAGCTCCTCGTATAATCAACCTGAGGGATCATGAAGAGCGCATGTCCCCTCCAACAATTAGTATTTCCAATCAGATTATCCAACTCCAAAGAATGAGAACTTAGGTTGAAGATTCCAGATCACCTCTGTAATTGCCACTATTAATGATCAACGTCCAACTTCCAAGCATAATGGTTCCCACCCTTTTTTGCTTTGGACTAGACTAGCTTTAAAGCCAAATATTTGTATTATTACAATTACAATAGCTACATCATTGTTGGATATTATCTTAATTCAAATTGTGTGAGTTGATTACCAAAATATGGTCCGACTATTGTAAGAATTTGTTTTGGAGATTCTGTGAAGAATGTCTTTTTGTTTTGGAGATTCTGAACACTTCAGCCATCTTTCTTGCTGTCACCCTTGAAGATGGGTCAAGTGTTCACCCAAAAACATCGGCCAGAAAATTATACACAGTATCTCGAAAACAAATTCTCACAGCATGCTAAACCACAACTACATTCTGCAATTTCTGACCACTACAGTTCATCAGTCTCTTGTGCATGATAATGTTATGAACGGTGAACAAAGATCTACATTATTGGTTCCAATTGTTCCAAGTGCACTCATAGTCATTTTTACCGTCTGACTTGCCAAACTCCTAGGTTTTCTATCCAACCTAGTTTACATGTTCTGGACATAAGCATGTGGTTTGGCGACAAAGTGGGGAATTCATCAGTCTCAAGTTCCATCTTTGCACTATTTTTTGTGATAAAGATTGTGTAGTTACACCTAAGTCACCTGACACATCTCTTATGGGCCAAGTGTCCATATCCGCGGTGTCAATGTGATGACACACTACGGTACATGTCAGACACTGCTTCAACACGTGTCATCACCTCAGGACACATCCTAAAACCGTGTCGAACACTGCTTCAACACGTGTCATCACCTCAAGACACCATTTAAAAACGTGTCCTACATAAAAGAGCCTGCGGGAGGTTAAAAAGGAGTTTTCCCTTGTCTTTTAGTTGTTTCATTTCACTGTCACCGTGGGATATTGCACCCTGGCAGCGAGCAACCATCGCCCAGTTCACAAGTAAGTCCTCCACTGTCACCGTGGGATATTGCACCCTAGCAGCGAGCAACCATCGCCCAGTTCACAAGTAAGTCCTCTAGGCTCTAGCTGAGTTTGGAAGCTTTATGCAAATTTCCTCAATTCATTTAGACACCTGAATGTATGAGGTCTCTATGTCATTTTCTGGTGCTAGTGACGATAGTTTACAATTCTGAACAGTGGCTAAATTTGTGTTTAAATACCATATATCTGGGCAGCACTTTAACACATTTAAAAACTTGAAAAGCATTTTAATCAAATCGATGAGGAATATTGATGAACAATTTGGTCTATAACCCCAATGACCTAACACCTTAATTCTGGTTTCATTTACAGTGTTTTTCCATTGGAAACTCTTTGACATGATTTGATCCTAGTTTATTCTTGTAATATCTCTCCCTAAACTCACATAAGCACACAAAGTGTTTTCTTCCAGCGCTTTGGAACTTGTGATAATGGTACAAGGGTTCACATGAATGGTTTAATTTTCAGTTTTGTTCCATTGCTTTTCTTGAAACATTTTGATAGACCTAGCATCTCTGGGAACATTGACGTCCTTACTATCCCTTTCGACCGAATTTTTTAGTAATCCAGTTATTTTACGCATGTCTTCGAACCACTCCCTTATAGACATAGAGTTTTCCATATCAAGGTGAAGATTGTTACTTTTCCTATCTTATTTTGTATGAAGAGAAGTCGTATAAATAAAATGATTCAATTTATCAATGAATAGTGAAATGAATCATGGATAAATCATCTCCATTCATTATTGATTAGGAATCCAAAGTATCAATCCAGGATTATGGTAGAACCCTTTACTCTTTTATAAAGAAAGATTATCTCCTATGCCACGATGAAAAAGAATTTCCATCCCAAATACAAAATCTTTTGGGCTAGAAGGGATTTGAACTCTTGACTTCATGGTTCCCTAAACTCACATAAGCGCACAAGGTGTTTTCTTCCAGCTCTTTGGAACTTGTGATAATGGTACAAGGGTTCACATGAATGGTTTAATTTTCAGTTTTGTTCCATTGCTTTTCTTGAAACATTTTGATAGACCTAACATCCAAAGCACCTCCGGAAACAAATCAATGCAATACATGATGCAACGACCTAACTCAATATCTTAAGATCACATTCATTTTAACACTATCTGAGGGCTTAATCACTGTTTCACTGCGGAATTTGTGCAAACATATTAAAGATATGAACACATGGATCATTCATTTGATTCATTTCCTTTGAGCACTGTGTATGCATATGTGGACAAACCTGTGGTAATATGCTTTGAATGCTCACTGTTCTGTGGGTTATTTGTATCATGTACATTGTATACGGTATCACCGTATCAGACTATCAGTATGTCTATGTTCTATCATCTATGAGTATGATGTTTGGAGTTTGATTGATTTGTATGATGTACGATGTATCTTTTTGGGAGTTCATGATGTATCACTGAATCACTGATCAATATCTACTATAGTCTATGATCTATCAATATTTTGTCTATTTCAATAATTTTTAACTTATAGTCTTATATATATTAAAATTATATATATATATATATATATATATATATA
>ML777802.1:160921-174700 GCA_009831015.1 Picea engelmannii | reverse complement strand
TTATAACAGTATCAGGGAAGAGCACATATGCATCTCATACTAGAGGAAAACTACATGGAAAAATCATTTATGAATGGCACATGAAACATAATTTACATGAAGCTTGATGACATGAATAACAGAAGCTTCCCTACTATCAAATTACTAGGGCGTCTTACAATTCGAAAAACAAATGTACGATTTTCCTCGGAAAATAAAGGATAATAGCAATTTTCGTAAAGAATACTCCCTGTATTTTAAGCAGGGAAATTTCTTTACAGGATGAAAGACAAATGCAACCCTTGGTCGGATATGAATAAATGTCTTGGACAAGCATTATTTTATATTATTAAATTGAAATTTACAAACTCAGGAAGAAAATAAAAGTTATTTGGGATGGGCAATGCACTTCTTGGAAAGCTTGTCTAATGAAGCCAAAGAAAACAATAATATATTGGATCTGTAATAAAAAGTCAAGTGTCATGGACAAGCATTCTTTTATATTATTAAATTGAAATTTCTTTTATATTATCAAAATTGAAATTTACAAATTCAGGAAGAAAGAATTCTTTGGGATGCCCAATGCACTTCTTGGAAAGCTTGTCTAATGAAGCCAAAGAAAACAATAAATAAGAAAAACAAAAAATCAAGCAAAAAGACTAATTGGAGAACGAATTTAATTGCACTGAGAGAAGTGAGAAGTGAGGTGCTCTACAGCCTAAGTGGGGGGAGATCTTCAACACTTCGTTCATGTGTGCATGCATGTAATGTTAAATGGAAAAAAGAGCCTACGTCTTATTTCTCTTAATAATTACCATAATGCCAAAAAGAACAAAAAGAAAAAAAACACACATTATTAAACCATCATGAATAAACTAGCATAGATCCATCTTAAACCTTGGATCAGATCAGAAAAACATTGAAGTTTACATCTCATATTTTTTATTCCACTTAGCACTTAATAGATCCAAGGTTAAGATGGATATATGCTACTAATAACCAATTTGTCATAACAGACCATGAGATTTTCCCACTTATAGGTCATTTACATCAGTACAAAAATACATAACTTTGGGAGAGGTACTGGACCTCAGATCACTCCTCTCTAAATTAAGTAACAATTACTCTGCCATTGGTACTAGTTTTCACTTTAATTAACATAAATGAAGGTGTTTTTGATTTAGATAGAAGCAACTTCTTTCAATTTGGCAATCAAGCGATCTCACTGTCTTGAAGGCTAACGATGTGGCATATACCATCATTGTTTGGACCTCCAGGAATAGCCAATTGCCCTAGTAGCGAGAAACTGTTAGTGGAATGGAATGTGATATCAAACAGAAACAACAAACTGGGCTTTCTCTACTTTGCAGTAACCTGTAATAGGAACTTTTAAACAAAAATGCTCTCTGTACCTCATATAGCAGCTTAATAGTAAGCACTTTAACAACCAAGAATGACCGAACATCTCCAATGTACATGAGATAAAGCCCACTGTCAATACTGTAAGACATTGTTAATCAGTAGACCTTGCTTGCTTCCTTACAAACTGTATGGATGAAGCCCCTCCAACCAAAACCAAAGTGTTAATGCTCAATGTCATGATGCAAACACAATTCAAATGACCTGGTTCCTTTTAGTGGATTCAATTGCATAAAATAAATTCTGAGCTTTTGTAGCAAAGAGCTTTCTCAGCCAGGAAACAATGAAATGGATACAAGATGATTGCTTCTCCTTCAAAGCATCGGTAAGTGCCCCGAAATGAACCTCACAAAGGGGTAAAGATAATGAACGCAGAAGGGGGGCATCAAACAGGACATGGGAGAAACAATGGAAAAGAATTTCTGCTGATTTTACCTAGCACTTGGCAGGTCTTAACATTGTGATTCTCATCTGATTAATAGAAAGGACACAAACTGACCAACTCAATGCTTAATTCTTTAAAATAATCTTATCAAACAGACTGATAGATTTTATAGTAAAAGAATCTTAAAACATCCATTAGTGACCAATCTGGTAACTCTAAAGAAGGTCCTTCACACTTCGAAGTGTAAAGGGGCACCCCATTGCATCCTTCAACAATTAACTCATCTGTCAAATGCCAACATGGTAAGAGTAGCCAGATTGTGATAGCACAAAGACCTATTTGCACTTGGCATAAAATAACTAATCCATACATTCTTCTAAAGATGCAGAAACCGTTGCATTCAACATCGTGGTTTAACCAACCAGATCATGCTCTATTTTGACATAAAGCCAAATATGGGCTGCATCCACATTTCAATAGATTAAGGTCCGGTATGCAGCATGGCATGTGTCATTCTAAGAGATGTTGTTAAGGAAAAGTAACTTGACTAAGGCCCCTTTTGCACTGGCTGATAGGTTTGAATAAACAAAAACAAGACAGTTTCAGCAACATATCTTAAAGCAATCACAAATAAATTATCTTGAAGTATCTAGAAAGTTACTTTAAAAGCACACAAATTTCTGAACGAAATCAATGTTTGTTTACTTTATCCTTAACAGAACAGAGAAAGATCAAGGATCCATCCAAAATGCATCCTAATTAATCGCCCTCTGCCACATTGTGAGTGAAATCAGATTTATCTCTCGTCTTGAATTGTCCATTTCCCATGTATTCCCTTAATACATTATGCTAAGATTAAGTTCAAGATTGACTAAATCCTGCAGATTTCCATCCTCTCTTCAAGAATATCCCGAGGTACTTTAAGCAACTTCTTTGCACTTGCTTCAAAATCAATCTGCTTTGGCTGCTTTTACTGTAATTTGGTCAGACATGGAAGAAAGTAGGATATGGTCATACATTTTTAAAAAGCTAAAAGAAGGTTAACAGGTGCCCTTGGGTTATAAACTTATAAACCCATATATAAATTAAGTCTGGCAGAAAATTGTGTCTAATTTATTCAAAGATGTAGGTGCTTCTGAAACCTTGACATTCTGGTTTTTAATTCCAATCTAAAGGCAGCCACATTCGATCAACTTTATTAATGTTGGCTAGGAGGCTTTAGCCAAATTTTGCCATGAAGGGTGGCATTGGAGGCATCAATCCTAACCTTGATACTGAACTAGTAAGGGTGACCACCATGAAAAGGGTAGGTAGCTCGGTGATAGAGGATAGAGAAGCCTGCCAGCTGGAGATAGGGCCTGGGGGTTTGATTCCTAGCTTGTCCAATTTTCAACATGATATCAGAGCCAGCTGTTGAGATGGACTGGTAGTGGCTAGGAAGCCTGAGCCAATGTGTAGCTTCAAGGAGGGCGTGTTGAGATTTACCTGTGGTGACTAGGAGGCCTCAGCCAAAGTAGTGCGAAGTGGTGCATTGGAAATAGCAATCCACACCTTGATATAGCACTCGTAAGGATGCCCATCATGAATAGGGTAGCTTGGTGATAGAGCAGTCCACCAGCCAGAGACAGAACGTCAGTTTGATTCCTAGCTTGTCCAATTTTCAATATGGTATCAGAGCCAAGTGTTAAGATTGATTGGGAGTGCCTAGGATGCCTGCATTAGAGTGTTGGAGGTAGCGATCCACATCTTTTAGATTGAACAGGTAAGGGTGCACATCATGAAAAGGGCATGTAACTCAGTGATAGAGCCTTCCAATTGAGGATAGGTCCTGAGATCAATTGTTAGCATGTCCAGTTTTCAAATAGAAGCAAAGCCAGGTATTGAGGTTAATTGGCAGTGGCTAGGAGGCCTGAGTCAAAGTGTGGCTTAGAAGGGATGCTGGAGATAGGCTATAGAAATCCACACCTTGATATCAAATCGGTAAGGGTGCCTGTCATGAAAAAGACAGGTGGCTTGGTGTTAGTAGGTGCAGGTCCTGAGTTTGATTCCTAGCCTATCCAATTTTCAACATGGTATCAGAGCCAGGTGTTGACATTGATTGGACGTGACTAATGAGGCTCGAGTCAAAGTGCAGCCTGAGGGAGTTGATGAAGATAGTCCACATGCTTTAGATCAAACTGATAAGGGTGCCCATCGTGAAAAGGGCATCTAGCTCGGTGGTAGAACAGCCTACCAGTCAGGGATAGGTCCAGGGATCAATTGCTAGCATGTCCAGTTTTCAACATGGCAGCAAAGCCAGATGTGAGGCTAACTGGCAGTAGCTAGGAAGCCTGAGTCAAAGTGTGGCTTAAAGGGAGTGTCAGAGATAGACTACAGAAATGCACACCTAGATATCAAATTGGTAGGGGCATCTGTCATGAAAAAAAGCCAAGTAGCTTCGTGTTAGTAAATGTAGGTCCTGGGTTTAACTCCTGGCCTGTCCAATTTCCAACATGGTATCAGAGCCAGGTATTGAGATTGATTGAAGGTGGCTAAGGAAGCTTGAGCCAAAGTGTGCCTTGAGGGGATTGATGGAGGTAGCGATCCACATCTTTTAGATCAAACTGGGAAGGTCGCCAATCATGTAAAGGGCATTTAGCTCAGCAGTAGAGCAGTCCACAAGGGTGCCCACCATGAAAAGGCAAGTAGCTCAGTGATAGCAGGGGCAGTTTCTGGGTTTGATTCCGAACCTGTCCAATTTTCAACAAGGTATCAGAGTCAGGTATTGAAATTGATTGCAGGTGACTAGCGGGGTTGAGCCAAAGTGTGGCTTGGGAGGCAGGTGATGTAGGTAGCAATCCACACCACAAGTTTTAGATCAAACTAGCAAAGGTGCCCATCATGAAAGGGGCATGTAGCTCAGCGGTAGATCAGTCCATTGACCGGGGGCAGGTTCTCGGTTCAATTGCTAGCCCGGCCAATTTTCAACATGGTGTGAGAACCAGGACTTGAGACTGACAGGTACTGGGTAGGAGGTCTAAGTCAAAGTATGGCTTAACAGGGTGGCCGAAATAGCGACTACACCTTGTTAATAAGCTGGTTAGGATGTCTGCCATGAAAAGGGCATGAAGGTCAATGGTAGGAAAGCTCGCCAACAAGGGACAGATCCTGAGTTATGTTTGTGTATATAAAAATACACCACAATGAATGAACACACGATTCTCAGTATATCCTTTCTTTCATACAACCTAAAAAGAAACATATCAATATAATTAATTCTAATATTGCAAAACATCAATTGCACGACTGAGCTATATCATTCATTCACCTCTGCAAGTAGCAGCAGGGCGCCAACTGCACTCATTATAAAATGTACCGCTTCCGATATTCGATTACATAAACCCAAACAAAATCAAGCTGTCAGTATATCCTTTCTTTCATACAACCTAAAAAGAAACATATCAATACAATTAATTCTAATATTGCAAAACATCAATTGCACGACTGAGCTATATCATTCATTCACCTCTGCAAGTAGCAGCAGGGCGCCAACTGCACTCATTATAAAATGTACCGCTTCCGATATTCGATAACATAAACCCAAACAAAATCAGGCTGTATGAATGAACAAAACAGGGTACCCAACCAGGAAATTCAGATATGCCCGCAAGAGACCTTCCAAAATCCAGCATGCCCTTGACCATATCTTTCAAAAACCCAAAGGCATGGCGTTTCACAGACCCCCCTATGTGGTGATTCAGAGAGGATTCATGGTGATGAAAAAGAATCCATCCCTACCCACTTCATTTCTACACAACATAATTATTCCGAAACATTAACAGCAGGAACCCGTTACCCTGCACCTCCCCGCGACAAAAAAAAATGGTGCTAGTAGTGAAGAGTTAGAAGACCTATTCCAGAAACCCAGTTCGTGTTAAGACCGCATTTCGAACCCTGCTGAGATCTCTGCCCTTGAGAGTCCTCCCCGCGCCTTCAAACACAGAAAACGATGTAATTTGGCTTCTGGCGAGCTGCCGAGCAATCAATTCATGCGGTGGGATTCTCTCGTCCTCCTCATCCTCCTCTACCCGATCATCTTCATTGATACCAAAATCGTCCTCAATTACCGTAATCCTCCTCTGATTTTCCCTTCTCTGTACTCTTGACCAGTCGGGTATATTCATAGGGGCGGATTGATGCCTGATGCGCGAAACATTATTGGCGTTCTCTTCATTCGCAAGGTTGCGAGGAATCATGCGCGAGGCCGTGGGAAGCCGGCGAGAAGTAGAGGCGATTTCTCTTACCTTCTTGATCTCCTGGGATTTGAACCTGGGATCCCTGGTATTGGGCTCAGAGGGAACAACGGCCCAGATTTCCTCCTCCTCGAATTCTTCTGCGGGATTCTCAATTTGGGTGTTGATCGAAGATGATAAACTATAAAAACTAGCCCTACCCATATAAGAATTCCTGCGTTCCATGGCTGCCCAACACAGAATTTGGGTTCAAATCTCATAACAGCACATACACCTGTAATGGGTATAATGTATCGCGAGGCTCAAAATACAGTACAGTTAAAAGGGCGCTTCTGTCATTATATGGATATCTGGTTTCAGTCCATTAAGACAGACCTGACCTCTTCTGGATAATGTTCAGAAGATTTATCTGCTGCTCTGAATTTATAGCTGGCTTCACACGCGGATCGGATTTGAAGTTGGGATTCAAGCAGATTTTATAATAGAGATTTTATAATAGTTTCCTGAGAGTACCCTTGTTTTCAAACCCCCAAAAGGTACCATGCGGATCGCGTGTGGAGATGACGCGGCGTCGAGATGAAGTTTTGCTTTTGATCATGGGATTGAGGTTTATGCTGACGTGTTCTTTATTTAGATTCTGTATCATTAAGAATTTTGATTTTAAGAAATTTATATGGAACATTTTATTTTTAATTTAAATTCATAAACTTCATAAAATAAATATTTTAAATTAACCAAATTTTAAACATAAAACTCAAATTTCAGTATATATAGTTATTTAAAATAACAATATTTAGAATATAATTCAAATTATCTTATTTAAATTCTTGAAATTTAAGACACAAAATACACCATATTTAAAATATAATTCAAATTATTTTATTTAAATTCTTGAAATTTAAGACACAAAATGCAAACCAGTAACTAGAAATTCACAACGAAGTCAACCATCCAACTAATTTGGGTAGTGAAAGGGCAACAAAAGGAAGTTTTGTCATGTAAGATTTTATTTTTTTAAACGACAAGTTATGGATAAGGATTGATAATACTTTTAGAATTTATGTATTAAAATTAAGGATATATTTTTAGAATTTATATTTTAAAATTATACATATAATTTTAAAATTTGTATTTTAAAATTTTAATTAGATATTATTTTGATTTTAAAATTTTTTTATTTAAATATTATATTTTAAAATTAATAAAATTATGATTAATATTTTAAAATTATGATTAATTATACTTATGATTTTCCATCTTCTTATCCATATATTTTTATATAAATTTATATTTTAAAATTATATTTTTATATAAATTTATATTTTAAAATTATGGTAGGATGTCATTTTGATTTTCCAATCTTTCTATCCAAACATTATTATATATTTTTGAGTATTTTAAAATTATGGTTGGATGTCATTTTGGTTTTCCTATCTTTTTATCCCAACATTATTATTATTCTTTTATAAAGTTTTTGGTAAGTGGAAAAATGCGTTGGAAGTTATGTTGTCTTTTTATCCGAACATTATTATTATTTTCTTATAAAGTAAGTGGAAAAATGTATTGGAAGTTATGCTAATTATAGGGTTCAAAATTGATTTTGGTAAACATATTAGAATCAAGTGTGAACATTGTTGATATTTTTAAATCATAGATTAATGAATACAACATTTTATTGTAAGATTTTTTTTTATGAACATGTTTAAAGAATTTGGATTTAACAAACTTAATTTTTAAGTTAAGGGGGAATTACAAGTAGAGCATGGTAGTTAATGGAGAAGAACGTTTTAGAAGTATTTTCAAAAATAAATGTAAAACAATTACAATTTGTTGGTATAAGTGTCTAACCCTTAATCTATGGGTTGTGATGCTAATATGAATTCAACATCTCCCTTTTCTATGTAGGTAGTTCTAAACTTTTTATGTAAGTTGAAGAGGCATAATCAATTCATCAATTGGATTCAGAATTAAAAATAACATTTCCACCCAATTTAATAAGTGTAAGGTATCTGGAAACAACCACAACATTTTTCACATATTGAAAACAACTTAAAAAAAATATAAACCTTTAATCTATGAGTTGTTATGTTAATATGAATTCAACATCTCCCTTTTCCATGTAGGTAGTTCTAATTGACATAACCTTTCAAGTAAGTTGAAGAGGCATAATCAATTCAACAATTTAAATTCAAAATTAGAAATAACATTTCCACCCAATTTAATACATATAAGGTATCTAAGTGTAAGGTATCTGGAAACAACTACAAAACTTTTCAAATATCATAAACAACTTCAAAAGAAATATGGAATAAAAATTATGTTATTTCTTAATGTCTACAGCACAATTATTCATAAGCACAACAATTGTCTTATCTAAAGTTCCACATGCTTCTTTAGGCAAAGAACATTGTAATTGAACTCAATTTAAGGTTGTTTCTCTTGATTGTGTATCCATGGATATACTGATGATGGTGAGGTAGAATGTATAACTATCTTTGAGACCTCAAATAGGACATTATGCACTCTTAATCAATTTACACATGTACCAATTTACAAGTGTATATGTTAATTCATTATGCATTCTTGTATCATTAATTTTGACATTATTCCAACTTGGTTTATATGTTTGGGTTGGATTGTTTTTATTGTTTTAATTTGTAGCTGCATGGCACATCCATGTATTGTGCTTAATTTTTTATTTTTTTTATGTGTGTTGTGTTTTGTTCTTCATAAGGATAGATGAAGTGTGTCTTGATTTTTTAATGTGTTGTTATGGGCGTATTTTAATGTGGTTTGGGTTGGATTGGATTTTATTGCATTAATTGTGGTTGCATGGCAGATCCATGTGATTTGTTTAAATTTCTATGTTTCTTTGTGTTATTCCTTATTTTTAATATGGAAAAATGAAGTGTATTGATTTGTAATGTGTTTTCATAGACATGTTGTTAAATAATTAAAAAGTATCAAGGACAAGTGTTTCTCACAACTTAGGCGCCTAGGGGTGAGAAAGTGTCCAATGTGGTCCCTAGTGAATTAATTTTATAAGAGATAAAATTAAAAGTGACTTTAGTGAAATTCCATGAAGTGGGTGCCTAAAGAGACTTTTAATCACCACCATTGATCTAATCAAATCTTCACAGTTGGATCATGAGACTCTTCATCTTCCCTCATTGAGTCGAATTAGGGATTGAGGCGCCCTTCATTTGGCATTTCTTCATGAGCATTTGAGAGAGAGAGAGAGAGAGAGAGTTGGGAAAGGAGGAAGAAGTCGACTTGCAGAGCTAGAGGCATGAATCCCAAGATAGGGAACTTGCACACATTTCGAGGAGGCAGCTACAGCATAAGAGCTAATTGTATTGTACATATTGAGGCAGACCATACATCTATTAGAGAGCACAAAAATCAAGGAAACTTGTTGCATGGTTTCCAAGGAAAGTAATAGCACATAAATAGCAGGCACAAATTTATGAGATGTTAATACTATTAGCATGCACAATTTTCGAGGCATTGTTCAATATATACTGTTGGTACAATCGTATTGTGTACAGATTTCTGGATTCAGAAATCGAGGAGTTGTATTGCATGGTTTTTTGGGCTATGTAGAGTTGTGCGCAAGTCGAGATAAGTCTGATTTTTAATGTTGTTGAAATATGTTGTAAAGAAATTTCTCGGAACTCAAGAATAATAAAAAGCCTCCACTCTCTGACTGGTTTTCCCCTTGCAGGTTTTTCCAGGGTCTTGTTTTAACCAAAAATCTTTGTGTCTATATTTCTAGGTGTGCATTTATTTTTGGTTATTGGTTGTGGCAAACTTCATGTGTTTCATGTTATGATTTATTTATTTTATGCTAACTAACTTGCAGCAGAAAATGCAATGTGTGTTGGGCATTAAACTATGAAGTGTCTCATTGAGACTTGAAACCGGGTTGGGGTCTAATTTTTCTACATGGTATCAGAGCTTCAAAGTGAGAAAGAGCAAAAATATATCAGCCACACAAAATAGAGAATTTGTTGAGGGAGAGAGGTACTTCACCAAGCAGAAAGATCCAGGCTTGTGTTTCAGTTGAGAGGGTCAATGGCCATCGGTTTGAGGGTTGAGGACAAATTGGATGAACATACTAATTTCAGCTCATGGAAGGAGAGGATTGTGTTGCTTATGCAGGAGTGTGAGTCGTGGGACATTATGGAGAACACACAAACGAATCTGGTGACGGTGCCTACAGATGTTACTCTTTTGGTTGCCTACACTAAAAAGGATATTAAAGCTAAAAGAATTATCCTTGATTCCATTAAGGACCATGTGACTTCGCATGTGACCGGGAAATCCAATGCCTGTGAGATGTGGGACTCCTTACCCAAACTTTATCAAAGTTCCAATGAAAATCAAAAAATGGTATTGAGGGAGAAATTGAAGAGCATTAAAATGACCAAGAATGAAAGTGTAACCACCTATCTTACCAAGATAACTCATATGAGGGATGAACTTGGTGTTGTTGGAAAGGTTGTTGTTGACAGTGAACTTGTGAGGATTGCTTTGAATAGGGTGACCAAACAATGAGTTGTCTTTGTTGAGGGCATTGTTGCAAGGGAAAATTTGCCCAAGTGGGATCGTCTTTGGGATGACTTCATACAGGAGGAAACTTGAAGATGATATGTGCATGGGATTTCATCCACAGGTAATGAAGACGAGAATGTGGCACTTGCAGATAAAGGAAATAAGAAGTCCAAGAAAGGTTCCAAGGGTGGGAACAAGCAGAAGGGTGAAGGGAAGAAGGACATGAGCAAAGTCAAGTGCTCTGCATGTCATAAGTTTTGGCACTATGTTGGATAGTGTCCTAATAAGAAGAAGAAGCAAACTGCATCTTCAACAGACGTGGATTATTTTTCCCACGGGTTCGAGAAAGAGTATTCATTGTTGGTGTGTATTTCCTCTAGATCATCATCTACCAGTATTTGGTACATTGATAGTGGAGCCTCCCGCCATATGACAAGTGTTCATGAGTATCTCGCAAATCTTACAAAGATTAGGGATCTTGAGGTAGTGCTTGGAGATGACTCAGTGGTCAAGGAAGTTGGTAGTGGGATAGTACCATTTCAGAGGGAGTCTCTACCTCCCATGTTATTGATAAATGTCTTATATGTTTCAGTCTTGAAGAAGAACTTGATTTCCGTTTCCACTATTGAGGATAGGGGATATGAGGTGTTGTTCCATGATGGGCATGTGCTCTTGTATCCTAAGGGATCCAGTGTCACTACAGCCAAAGTGATTGGGATCCGACATGAGAAGTTTTTCAAGCTCATGTTTCATCCATCTAGAGCATTGATGCATAGTACCAGCAACAATGACCTTTGTGAGATATGGCATGGGAGAATGGCCCATTTGCATCATGGGTCTCTGAAGATATTGAGGGATATTGTTACAGGGGTACTAGAATTCAGTACAGAGCACCAGGAGGTGTGCAAGTGGTGTGTTCTTGGGAAGTACACCAAGATTGTTTTTCCAAGCAGTGACAACAAAGTAGTAGGTATTCTTGATCTGATTCATTATGAATTATGTGGTCCTATGTCTTTTGCATCTTTGAGTGGTTTTGAGTATTATGTCATTTTCGTTGATGACTTCTCCAGAAAGTCTTGGATTTTCTTCATGAATACCAAAGGACAGGTCTTCAAGCGGTTCCAAGAGTTCAAAGCTCTTGTGGAGAACCAAACAAGGAAGAAAATCAAAGTGTTGAGAACATACAATGGGGGTGTGTATACCTCCAATGAGTTAAATGAATTTTGTGTAAGAGAAGGCATTAAGAGAGAATTGATTGTTCCCTACAACCTACAACAAAATGGGGTTGTTGAGAGGAAGAACAAGGCCATTGTTGGGGCTACGAGAGCCATGTTACATGATTAGGGGCTACCACTCTTTCTTTGGGTTGAGGCATGTACCACTGTAGTTTATATGAAGAACAAGAGTCCACACAAAGTCTTTGGGGATAAGACTCTTAAGGAGGATTTCTCTGGGAAGAAGCTTGGGGTTGGGCACTTCAGGATTTTTGGGTGCCTTACATACTCACATGCCCCTTATGAGAAGAGAAAAAATCTAGAACCCATGACATAGAAGGGAGTATTTTTTGGGTACAACGAGACTTCAAAGGATTTTCAAATATAGATCCCCTCTTTGAGGAAGACAATCGTGCGACGAGATGTGAGATTTGAGGAGGATAGAGCCTTTAGAAGGTCATTGGATGTTGAGCAGGGGGAGCAAACAAACTCCTCAACTTCAGGTGAGTCCATCGTAGAATATTGTGTCATAGAGTTCAAGACCACCTACTTCAGGGGCTACTAGTCCATAGGTGATAGGGTTACATATTACTGGTCCTCAGGTTACCAATTCACAAGGTATTGTTTCTCAGTCTCCTGGTTCTCAAACGACCTCATGATCATCATCTTTAGGTACTCAGTCTTCAGGTATTGGGGTTAAGGAGGAGGAACCCCCTCCACATGATGCTACTTCAGGGAAGAGGCGGCCTAAATGGCTACAGGACACCTTGAAGGAAGGTCAAGGATTTGTGGGGAATCCCAAGAAGACTGTGAGGGAGAGTAAACCTATAGATAGATTTTGTATCTATTTAGCGATGGTGAGAAGCATCATTGAGTATGAATCTTCCACCTTGGAGGAGGCAGCAACTCAACAGGTCTATAAGGATGCCATGGTGGAAGAGTACAATTCCATCATGAAGAATGATGTTTGGGAGGTGGTTCCAATACCCGAGGGGAAGTCAGTGGTGAATTCCAGGGGGCTCTACAAAATCAAGTATGTTTTTGATGGTAGCATTAAGAAGTACAAGGCTTAGTTTGTAGCTCAGGGGTTCTCATAGGTAGAGGGAGTTGACTATGATGAGACCTTCACTCTGGTTTCTAGATATACCTCGATCATGGAAATGATATCCAATGCAGTAGATATGGGTTGGAAGATCCATCAAATGGATGTGAAGACCGCATTTATGAATGGTCTCATACAAGAGGAGGTGTACATTGAGTAGCCACAGAGCTTTGAGGTGCATGGGAGATATTCTCATGTGTGCAGAGTGAAGAAGGATTTGTATGAACTAAATCAAGCTCCTAGAGCTTGGTATTCTAGGATTGATACATACTTGCAACAAATGGGTTTCGAGAAGAGTGAGGTGGATCCCAACCTTTACTTCATTACGGTTGGGGATGATCCTCTCATTCTTGTGCTATATGTGGATGATCTCTTCATTACAGAGGTAGAGAGACTCATAGTTGGTTGCAAGGAGAGTCTTGCTTCATAGTTCGAGATGAAAAACATTTGATTGATGCACTATTTCTTGGCATTGGAGGTTTGGCAGGAGCTAGGACATATATTTCTGGGACAGGGTAGGTATGTTGTTGACATTCTAAGGAGATTCCATATGGAGGATTGTAGGCCCATGTTCACACCCATGATAACCAAAAAGAAGAAGCTTCATTCTTTTGATTCAGTGTTGGTTGATCCCATGATGTATTGTCAGCTGTGTTAAAAACCAAAGAAGTGAATACAAAAGCACCACACTAGATATAGAAGAACAATATGTAAAATATCATTTATTATTATCAAACCCTTGAGGTAGGGCAACACCATACAATGGATCCTATTATGGAAGGGATCCTCTCCTGTTCACTTGCCTCTTCGAGTGGGCATTCTCCTATTGAGATACAACTCACAATACAATAATTCTCTTCATATCCCATTACATTGCTTAAACCCCTTTATATA
>ML777802.1:144287-159710 GCA_009831015.1 Picea engelmannii | reverse complement strand
TGATGTTCACCATAAGAAATCTCTCCTGCATGTTATCCAATGAATCTTGAATATTACAAAAACTATCATTGAGGCCATTTGCAAGATTATGCAATATGTCATGCAATGTGCCACACAATGTGTCATACAAATGGGATTTGAATGCTTCAGTAATTTGTAGAATTTATTTGAGGGTTTGAAAGGAAATAGTCATCTGAGCACCCTAGGAAAAGTTGTGAACTTTGCAATCCTGTCGCATTCACAAAAAAAACCAAAAAATAGAACAATAAATTACTGCAGAAAATTGCGGCTTTTTTCGGAAAAACCCTAAAAAACGGTTGAGTTTAAAATGCTCATAACTTTACTTCCCGGACTCTGTTTCGGCTGATTTTTTTTTTAAATTGGGCATTTTTCCAAGAGGAATTCAAATACCCAATTTTGTTTTTCCAAATTCAACTAAAAAAGCTTCATATCTGAACCTGAAGTGTGTCGCCCTCTTTTTCGTCCCTAGAAAAATTCTGCCAAAAAAGAGCAAAAATTTCTTCCCTTCTTTGGCCAATGAAAGTGCTCTGATACCACTTGTTAAGAACCCAACGACTAAATACAAAGTATCACAATAGTGCCAAAGATATCTGAATACAATCACCAAACAAGATACATGAAACAAT
Source organism: Picea engelmannii (assembly GCA_009831015.1). Lineage (NCBI taxonomy): Eukaryota > Viridiplantae > Streptophyta > Pinopsida > Pinales > Pinaceae > Picea > Picea engelmannii. Next base: position 159,063 of record ML777802.1, on the reverse strand, counting down.
ATAGAAAACCACACTTTATTATACCTAGGGAGGTAATATGAGGTACCTAGGGAGGTACCCAATGGGAATGTGGTTATGTATTATTAGTGGAAGTCATTTAATATATAAGATTGTGGGCATTCAATGTAAGGTGGACTAGGTCCACTATATTAATAAAGGTCCACTATGGTAGTTAAATGTAATAAATGTGAGAAGACTCTCTAGAAGGTTCCTAGGAGATAGAGATATTTATATAAAGAAGTGTAAGCAATGTAATGAAACATAGTGAAGAATATTGTCATTGTAACAAGAAAGTATTGCTTGAGGAGTGCATTCCTTCCTTAAGGAATAATATATGATGTTACCCTACCTCAAGGGTTTTGTCTACATTCTTGTATTCAATATTTTGGTGAATGGTTTGGCTTATTCTTGTTGATATTGTGGGTTTATTTTGAGATTTATCTTCAAATCTATTCAGACACTTAACAATTGGTATCAGAGCACTTTCCTTGTCCAAAGAAGGGAAAAAAAAATTGTTATTTTTTTTTTCAGATTTTTTCTAGGGAAAAAAAAGGGCGGCGCACTTCAGGTTCATATATGAAGATTTTTTAGATGAATTTGACAAAAAATATATATATTTTTAATTCCTCTCGAAAAAATACCCAATTTCAAAAACAAAATCAGCCGAAACAAAGTCCGGGAAGTAAAGTTATGAACATTTTAAATTCAACTGTTTTTCAGGGTTTTTTCCAGAAAAAACCACAATTTTCTACATTAAGTTATTTCTATACCCTAGTTTTTGTTGAAGATTTATTCTGAGCATGATATTTTTTACTGGAAGAGATGATGGCCCTAGTATTGAATAATTTATACAATCTCATAATTCATTATGGAAAGGGCAGTGGAAATATTTTGTAGACTGGGGTTTCAAAGGTGATGCTCTCATACGATGGAAATCATTTCACCATTCTGAGTGGATGTCACTTTCTAAGGAAGCACTTGAAAAATTACTTTTAGACAAGTGGTCTTGTATAAAGAGTAAGGATAAAGACATCACCAAGAATTTATTTTCATGTGGAAAATCTATATTACAAGTTCATGGTTGTATTCATAAAGAAAAAAATGTAGTATACTTAGGGAGGTACACAATGGGAATGTGGTTATGTATTATTAGTGGAAGTCATTTAATATATGAGAATGTGGTCATTCAATGTAAGGTAGACTAGGTCCACTATATTAATAAAGGCCCACTGTGGTAGTTAAATGTAATAAATGTGAGAAGACTCTCTAGAAGGTTCCTAGGAGATAGGGAGAGCTATATAAAGAAGTGTAAGCAATGTAATGAAGCATAGTGAAGAATATTGTGATTGTACAAGCAATGATTGTTTGAGGAATTTTATCCTTCCATAAGGATTAATATATGGTGTTACCCTACCTCAAGGGTTTTGTCTACATTCTTGTGTTCAATATTTTGGTGAATGGTTTGGATTATTCTTGTTGATATTGTGGGTTTATTTTGAGAGTTATTTGCAAATCTTGTATAGGTTATTTGTTTCATTCTTTTGATTCAGTGTTGGTTGATCCCATGATGTATCATCATTTGATTGGCTCATTGATGTATCTGGTCAACACCAGACCATATCTTTATTTTTTTGTCAACACTCTCGATCAGTTTATGGTGGAGCCTCAGAGAGTGCATTGGGTGGCAACAAAACATGTGCTCAAGTACCTTAAGGGTACGATGGATTATGGCCTAGACTATGAGAGAGGGGATGGAGTCAGATTGATTGGCTACATAGACTCAAATTGGGCAGGATGTGTCGTTGACAGGAAGAGTACTTCAGGTTGTTGCTTTGGATTGGGCTCAACAGTTGTATCTTGGTTCGGTTGGAAGAAAAAGTCAGTGGCTTCTGCAGAGGCTAAGTATATGGTAGCCAGTCAGGCTAGTTGTGAGACCATATGGCTTCACAAGTTGTTGGATGGGATATTTGGTGTGCATTTGAGACCCACGGTGATTTACTGTGACAATCAGAGTTGCATAAAACTCTATGAGAATCCAATTTTTCATAACAGGTCCAAACACATCGAGATTAGATATCACTTCATTTGGGACTATGTTCAGAGAGGGGCAGTTGAGCTACATTTTATATCCACTGATGAGCAGGTAACGAACATCCTCACTAAGGCTTTGGGAAGAGAGAAGTTTGTACCCTTCAAAGATAAGTTGGGAGTTGTGAGAAACAATTTCCTCGGTAAGAGGGAGTGTTAAATAAATAAAAAGTACCAAGGACAAGTGTTTCTCACAACTTAGGTGCCCAGGGGTCAGAAAGTATCCAATGTGGTCACTAGTGAATTAATTTTATGAGAGATAAAATTAAAAGTTACTTTAGGGAAATTTCATTAAGTGGGTGACTAAAGAGACTTTTAATCACCACCATTGATATAATAAAATATCCATTGTTGGATCATGAGACTCATCATCTTCCCTCATTGAGTCGACTTAGGGATTGAGGCACCCTTCATTTGGCATTTCTTCATGAACATTTGAGAGTGCAAGAGAGAGAGAGAGAGAGAGAGAGAGAGAGAGAGGAGGAGGAGGAGGAAGAAGTCGACTTGCAGAGATAGAGGCAGGAATTCCAAGACAAGGAACTTGCACACATTTCGAGGAGGCATCTACAACATAAGAGTTAATCGTACTGTATGGATTGAGGCAGACTAAAAAATTGAGGAAACTTGCTGCATGATTTCCAAGGCAAGTAATGGCACAAAAATCGAGGAAAGTAGTAGGCACAAATTTTTGAGTTATTGATAATGTCATTATGCACAATTTTGAGGCATTGTTCAATATATATTCTTGGTACATCCGCACTGTGTACATATTTCTGGACACGTAAATTGAGGATTTGTATTACATGGTTTTCTAGGCTATGTGGAGTTGTACGAAAGTCGAGATAAGTCTGACTTTTAATGTTGTTCAAATCTATTGTAAAGAAAATTATCAAAACTCAAGAATAATAAAAAGCCTTCCCTCTCACACTGGTTTTCCCCTTGCTGTTTTTTCCAGGGTCTTGTTTAGACCAAAAATCTTTGTGTCTATATTTCTGGGTGTGCATTCATCTCTGGTTATTGGTTGTAGCAGACTTCATGTGTTTCCTGTTATGAGTTATTTATTTTATGCTAACTAATTTGCAAAAACAAAATGCAATGTGGGTTGGGCATTAAACTATGAAGTATCTCATTGAGATTTGAAACTGGGTTGGGGTCTTATTTGTCTACACGTGTTTAATGGTTTTTTACATTGTTTAAGATTTTACATATGTGGGTTGGTTGTGCCCTTAATTATCTTTGCATGTTCGAACTAGTGTGGTGTTAAGGTTTAGCTTGTGGAGATCATAACACTTATTTAAAGTGTTGCATTTGCTTGTGGGATGTATGCTAGTGATAGGGATGTTTGTGTTAGAAAAAATATTGGATATCATTAATGGTGTAATTAGCATAATACACCCCAAGTATGAAATAATCACACATGATAAAGATAAATAGTCTAATACGCAAGAACATCACATTAACATATCACCACAAAGTGATTTGTGGGTCTTTGTAACCGAATAATCAATAAGTTCATATACACTTTGATACTTCACAAATGAGGCGAAGCCTTTGAATATATAGTAGTATTTAAATTTTTTGTTCTTAAACCTATAAAATGTGGGACCACAAAACCTACTTACTAACCATCATTGTGGACTATACTTGTCCACTAAAGGTCCATCATAAAAGAAATTAATGACCATTAAGTCAAGCTTAATTTTCATTCCACTAACAATATATAGCGTTAATCTTGACTTGGGGTTAAAAAATCCAAAGGTGGAATAAACATATATTTTGACCAAATAAAGATTAAATTCCATCATTGCCTCTTAATATTCACTTGGGAAAGATGTAGGATATAAAATTTTGGCTAAATAAACATTATGGCAATTCACCTTTAATGTTTAATTGGTTTGAGAATATAATAAAACAAATGTTGACAACAACAACTTGACCACGATGAGGTTCTCAATGGAGAGTCCATCTACAAAGTTACTATTCCAAAAATTGTCAAACGAACCTCTTCGAAACCGAAAGAAACAGAGAGTTGTGTGTCAAAGTTATAGCCTCCAAAAACACCTTTACCCAAACCTCTTTAAAACCAATGAAACAAACTCAAGGAACTAAAATCCAAGTTTGAAAGAGAATATACACAAATGATTAGAGTGATAACTCAAATCCCACAATGTTGTCAAAGAATAATCTCGAGAAATGGCATAGTAGATGGTAAATAGGCTCATGACCATGTGCTCATGACAATCAATAAGAAAACCCAAAACCCAACCACACTCTCAGAATAGTGAATAGGCTTAATATATGTTGTAAAAAATATGATGTACACAATGGTATTCCCACCATAGAGTACACATGTACCAAAAAGAAGCAACAAACAAATGTTTTCAACTTAGAGACTATTGCTAGGGATAATCAATCAAAGAGAACAATGATAACTTTGTATAATCAATGACACAAGTCGATCATAACTCCTCAAACAAGTGCTCAAATGCCACCATAACCAATCATCGATCATACCATAATAATTCCTAGTAGTGGATACCAATCTAAGTTTTTTCCATTTATGTTTGTTCACTTTTGATATGTAGGAAGAGAAAGTATCATACCAATGAGTATGGAAATATGAATTTCAATCCCTAGATGGAGATTGAGAATGCCCTTGATCACCATGATTAGGATGTCAATATGATCGAGATGTGGATGATGAAGAATCTAGTATTAGCTAACCAAAAGGACTAGGATGTGGTTCCTACAAATAAATAGTAGAAGAATCATCAGAAGTAATAATTTAAGTTATAGTATATCATTACAAGACAAATCAATGAATGGTGTAGGATCTAGCTCAAATAAAATAGTAATAGAAGTATCAATATGACTTGCATCTAGTGATGAAATCTCAAAATATACAAACACTAATGTCCCTAGTATCATCATAAGCTCAATGCAAATAATAATCCATTCAATTTATTTTACCAAGTCCACTACGTGTAAAACCATCTAACAAAGTAGTAATGGAACCAATGCCTCTAGTATGCTTCTCAAAATAAGATTATTGCTCATGAATATCCAACAATGCATGAGAGAAGTTGTATAAAAAATGTTTAGAACTTCTTCACTCCCTTATATTTTAGGATCAACAATAGAACAAGATTGTTCAAGAGTGATTACAAGTGCAGTAATATATGCAAAATTAGAAGCATAAATGAAGAATATTTAAAGAGATCTATCATGGTTAAATAGGTGGCAGCTCCATCACTCAAAGGTGCACATGTGGAGGTGAATTTCCAGGAGGGGGAGGGAGCCCTCAATCCATTATGGTTTAGCCTTTATACTCCAATATTGACGTTGTCCATATCGTCAAAGGACGAGCATTAACCAACCCCGTAATGCTTGATAGAGGTTGGGACACAAGGGAAATAATGGAGGGATTCACCCTTATCAAGCGCAATCAAATATTGACATTGGTTTCGTTAGCTCCTCGGATGAGATATTTGGGAGTGGGTTATTTAGAGCCAATCCTTATTTCAAATTCGAAGGAATTTCTACTAGTTAGCACTTGGTTTCATTTTCCACTATGGTATATTTTAATCAGGTTTAGTATTCTTTGGTTTAGTCTATTGTTTCTCTAGTGTTAGTGCTCCCTACAAGTTTGTTCATTCTCCTCTTCAAAATATATGGTGACAACCTAGATCTAGTGCATGGGAATTTGGCACAAAATTCTAGGCTATGGATTATGGGTTCTCATCTAAGGATTTTGTGTCTCAAAGTGATGGCCAACAAAAAAGATGGGATGAATCAAGGTGGATCCAACTAAGGGTTGCATAGAGGGAGTCTTAAGACATGCACAACCACTTCAACTCCAGGCCTGAAACCCCTAAAGAATACATCTCAGATATATGCAATGGAAATATCAAAAGCATACAATAGTAGGTTCTTTGTATAGGTTAAGAGAGAAGTTGAAGAAATTAAGAATAGGGTAAGATAGTGTAGGGGTCTGACACCCAATGACTAGGTAGATGAAGAGGTAATTCCTTGGTTAMTTGATACACATTTTTCAAAAAAGAAAGATCGTAAATTATTGAAGACAGTGGAGTTGTATTGACATATGAAGAATTTCATTGCTATGGTTGTAGAAGTTGGAGGCACCCAACATACTGAAATCCTTAACAAGCTAGATCAACTCCACTAGAAGTATGAGAATCTTCAATGCGATCTAGGTGTTGAAGTCAGAAAGTGAGGAGGGAACATCTGCAATGACAAAGGAACATGATTAAATAAGGGAAAAGACAGTTTCAGAGTAAATAAAGGAAGTTGCCAAGGCCAATAGGGGAGGGGAAACTTCGCCCCCCCACCTTCATCCTTGTTGGCTCCACCTCTGACTTCGAGGAGTAGCCTTGTCATTCCAAGTTTCATTGAATTTTGTTTTGATAGTAATGTTATTACAAACCCTAAGTTGGTCTAGTCTTGAACTAGGTAGTTACATTTCCTTTTTTAATTTCTCAGTTCCTTGTTATATCCCTAGATGGGAAACCATTGAACTTAAAACATTTCCACTATTTTTTTGAGTACTATGGTTTAGCTTTATTCAAAAGCGGGCAACAGTTTGGACTAATTATGCTATTTTATGTATAATATTAATGGATCGAGTAGCTAAATTACCAAAAAAAGAGAATTTAATACCTAGTTAACCAAAGTAACTACTTAAATTCCAAACATATTTAAAAAATAATATTTCTCTATTAAATTTCATCAAAAATGAATTACAATAAAAACAAACAAGTACTAGAAAGTAACAATGAATCAAAATACATTTTTTGTTTCTCCAAAGGTGGAAAAACCTATCATAACTCAGTTGTCAACCGACAATGAGGATAGCCATCACTGTCTACTATCTACAAATGCAGGTTGACTTATCACTCTTAGTCAAGGAAAACCATGTCACCTAAAATAACCCCTTAGTGGTCAGTAAGGAGAATAATTTCACTTCTACTAGATGCCTCTGGGTCTTGTGTTGTTAACCTATTTCCTTACGTCCAAGGAAGATGAGCTCTTAGCCAATCAAAAGCAATTTTAGGTCTTACTCCAAGACCAAAAGGAAATTTCAACCTAGATATTATCTGGAAGAAATGAGTTTCCTTATGGTCATCATCAATGCTACCTCTAGTGGGGTCATGTTCATTCTAGTAGAGTCTAGCCTCAGTCTCATACATGAGACTAGATATAAACAATGAAACAAACTTATGAAAACAAAATATGCAAAATATATAATTTTGATGAAACAATGTTGGCATTAAATAATAAAAAATGCAATATAGTGTCACATCATGACAAACAGATAGAGTATAAAAATAAATAAATAAAATTATGATTTTATCTAGACACAAAGCAATGTACAAGTTGATTATATCTCCTAGCATCTTTTGATCTTTGTTGGTTGTCAGAAGTAGGGAATTTATATTATTTATATCAATGAACTTCACTTTTGAATACCATTATCCAATTGGAGCAATATGAAACACTTCTTTGGGTTCTTTACTCACCAAAAATCTCTTCCCACAACTTCTTGAGCTTGATCCCCAAATAATAACAACTTAAGTGGGGCTAACAATTAAGAACATGTATTGCTTACTTGGAGGTCACTTGTTGGAATTTAGAGGGGGGTAGGGTACACCTCCATAGACTAAGCAATCAAATCATTGCATGGAGGGGGTCCCTTGTCCCATAAACAAGGGGGTCTCCAATGCTAATTTGACCTTTGGCTACATTGTGACCTTAAAATTAGATTATTATTATTATAAACCTCAATTATTACCATTCTTGTATAAAATGAAGAAAGACGAAGGGGTTATCTCAACCATTTGTCACCAATGTTTTTGGGCACTTTGTTAACTTTGTGCCAATATGTTCCCAGTTTGAATCCCCCTAGGTGAGCCTTGACGAACACTAGTCTATGTAATGTAACTAGGGAGGATAATTAATGCTATGTTAGGTACCCAAGGAGGATAATTAATGTAATGTGGCCATACTCATGGATTAAGGCCCACTAAATTATTGGTGTGCAAAATAATTAATTAATGTAATGAAACATACTCATGGAATAAGTCCCATCAGATATTTGGTGGGTAATAATCCTTAACCGTTAAAATTGCATCACAAATAATATATTAGAAATTTGTAACATTTTATTCAATATCAAAACCCTTGAGGCAGGACGACACCATACAATGATCGTTTTATGGAAGGATCAATTATTTTATGCTTATGCCTTCAAGGAGGCAACCTACCAATTAGCTAAGCTCCAATACATGATTCATAAGGAGGATTCAATCCTTATTTATAGCTAGATTGCAAACCCTAACCATACAAAAATGCTAACTACCTAGTGGGCCTTCTTTAATGAAGCCACATTACATGCATTCAATGCTAACTACCTGATGGACATTATCTAATAATAATTAGCATTGTGGACTTAGTCCACATTACATTAAATGACCACCATACTTATCCTATTCTTAGCTATAGTGGTCCCTTAGGCCCTTATTACACCCCTATGGAGGATCCCACTAGTATAGATTGACAAGTCTACTAGATATGCCATCCACAAATGTGGGGAAGCATCCCTTGGGTTTCCTGACGAGGTTTTCCTTGGAAAAAAGGAAGAATATTATTGTTAATTATTGCAAATGTGTACAAAATAAACAAAGAAATAATGAATTTACAATATGATCTAAAATTCAGTAGTAACTTACATTAAAGTTCTCAAAGGGTTAAGTATGACTTTGTGGGTGATAAGAGAATGGGCACAAAACATTAATGTTTCCACCTACACCTTGCAATTTCATATGACATTAAGGGAACGAGGTCAAACCATAATATTAATTATAAATAATCTTTAACTCAATTATTTTTTATAGTGATGATTAGTTGCATTGAAATAAAAGAGTCATGGTCTTACCCATCCAAGAAAGGACCCTAGTTTCATCAAACACTAGATACAAATTTCAATAAAGCTTCTAGTGTATGGGGCACCAACGATCCCATTGATTCGAGGAATTAGCTTGATTCAAACATTTCTTCTTTCCAATGTTTTTCTTTGCTCTACCATAACTACAGGTATATTACCTCACGGGTTAGTTACATAAAAAAAGACAAAAAAACACTTCGACTAAATATGAAAAGAACAATCAAATCATTATTTTCAGCTACTAAAGGTCATAATCAATGTGGATTTCAATGCCAAGGCCTTGTTCTTTCTAGTACTTCCCTCTCTTTGAGATCCTATTTTGGACTTTCCTCTTGTGGGCGGGCCCAAAATTTGAGGAAGAGTTGAACTTGTAAGTTGAAAATGAGCAGAGGTAATATCATCCTAAGACCTTGAGAGGTTCTCCCTTTTTGTCTACAATTCCATGGTTTTCTATCTTTATTGATCTCTAGTTGCACCTCATTATTTCCTTTTTGTTTTTTTCCCCTTAGGTCCTTTTGCTCTACCATCCATGAGCTTGTGCTCAGAAGAGGGGGATTTGTCAATTTCCCTAACTATGATGAGTCATTTCTATGAGTTTCTAAATATGATGCTTGATCATTCTACCTAAATACTTTTAGTGTCAAATCTTTGTCTCTTTCGACTCTTTCTTCTTGTTTTGCCTCAAAATCGAAAATCTGTTTGACTCGGTCCTACGATGGCTTCACTCTTAGGTTGAGAAATTACATGAAACTATATTTTCCTTATGTTTGAGGGCTTGGGAACTTTTTGAAATTCTTCTTGTTTTTTAGGGGCCATGGGAGGAGACATTTTTGGGGAGTTTTTTTTTAAGTGTCCATACTTATGATACCCATTGCACTTGAAATGAAGTTTCTCATAGTTCAATGATTGCACATGTATCCAATTGCTAATTTGAAAATCAAAATCTTGACAAAATGCCTTGTTCAAGATTTACCTCTGCATAGATTTGGGAACAAGAATGCATGCCCTTGATTACCTCCACCTTTTCTAAAAATTTCCCCAATTTATTGTCGATCACCTCAAGGGATTCACTATCCCAGAAAATTAGGGGTAGGTGGGGGAGCCTAACCCAGACTAGAATGGATGAGGGGATATCCTCCTCTAGATCATAGTTTAGAGACCACTTATTCAAATAGAGCCCATTGATTCCTATAAACTAGGGGTGCATCTAAAAAATAAACCATAGTCTTCTTTAAACTAAAAATGAAACCCAAAATAACCATTATTGTAGGAGAATAACTTTAATTCAAGGAACCCACAAATTTTGAATCCGAGTTCCTAAGTTTTTTTGGTCTATCCATGCTCCCATGAATTCCTAGATCAAGACCTAATAAATGAATAAAACTTCTTTTCATTTAGGACCATCAAAGGGGATATTCAATATGGAAATCCCCTCAAACATTTGTACAAAATCTCATAGCCTCTTAGGCAACTATTTCATCTTCAAAGCACTGATATCTAGCCCCCTAAATGGAGTATTCATCCAATTATTCAATGACATAATCCATTGATACTATGACAATATAGATAAGTTAACTAAGAACACAAGCCTACATTGAGATTCTAATTTGGTGTTGTTAGAGCATCATCAAGTTTTAGATTACCTTGTGAGAGAACTTTAAATATACTAGAGAAGTGCTCTAAGCTTGATAGTTGATAGCCTTAAGTTAAATATGGATCTAAATCATCCAACAAGGATCTCCCACGGTGGCTAGACTAAACCCTAGAAACTACTAAGAGAGGTGTAACTAGAATTCATTCTCCCCTCCCTTCATCACCATTAACTCATAATTTGTTAATATGAAAATATGCTTATATAAATTTGAGAAATTATATCTTACACGAAGGTCCTCCAAGGTTTAAGGAACAAGAGTATGGAGTGGATTGAAGAATCACCCTAGGGATTTTAAAACTTTTCCCTCTACATATGCCTATAAATTCATATGAAAATGGAATGAGGTAAAACCATAATAATAATTATGAACACGTCATTCACTCAATTGTTTTTTTTTAAACCATAACTAAACTTAGTGTATATTAATAGATGTTATGTCGAAGCAAACAACAAGAAAAAGTATTACAAAATGAGGCTTTCAACTTGTCAAAATTTATAGAACTAGAACAAAAGGAAATATAAGTCTACTTGGACTATTGCTATGCTCATCAGAGTTGATTACATATTTATAAAAACTACCTAAACACAATAAAAATTTGTAAAACATTCATTAATTTGAAGAGACGAAGTCTTAGATTTCTAGAGCTCTAGGAGGAGGCAAATATGCTTCCTCTATTTTCATAGGGGCAATGCCTCTGTTTCTAGTTCCTGCGCCACTATTGGCTCCTTGTTCTCGACTTAACATTCCACCCTGAACATAAGGCGTTGAAACCATGGACTAGGGATTGAGTTGAGCCTTTAGTTGTTGGATTTCATATTCCATCTTATCCTTCTCCTATTGAGAACAATCAGAGCCATCTTTGTTTCCTGATTTTTGGAAATGGACAGGTTGGCTAGAGCTTTCTCAACATCCCCAAATTTGCTAGAAACATGGTGAAGAGCTAAACTATTTGACTAGGCGATTTCTTCATGACGCCTAAGAACATGTTTGAAATCATTCCAATATAGCTCCATTATTGGAGACTGCAGCAAAACAGACTGAAAAACCCAATTCTTCGTAATGCCCAGGTCACAATCCCAAATAATTGTCAAAGAACAACCACAACAGAGAGATTTCAGGATGAATTTACCATGAAACTTACTAGAGCCCAAGTTCGAAAGAAAGATGGTCACAAAATCCCAAGAGTTTGTTGCATCAACAAGCTAAAGTACGTTGGAAGCTCGCACCAAAGCCATTTGATCAAACTAAACAACACAAAAATCAATAAGTGGAACCTCCTTTTCGCTAAGCACAAACCTCCTCTGAGTTAAATCCTCCGTTGCATCCAAAACAATATTATCATGAACTCTTCTCGTAGGAGAAATGACCATTGCAAAACCCATCAGACCTTCTAAAAATATTGAATGCCACACTTCCGAAAGAAAGTTCACACGGGGTAATTTAATCCCCACATGTGCGAGGGGGGATCATGTCGCCCAAGAGTAGCCACCTGCCAACTCATGAACATGCAAAATGAAAGGGGAGAAAGCATTAAGGAAGGACATGAACCCCCCTAACCCCATTCACCACCATTTCACCCTTTATCATCTTAGCTCCTTCCTTGGCCCTTTGGTCAGTTAGGGGGTTCAAGTTCCTTTTGACATGGAATATTTTGAACTCGTCAAAGCTTATACTTAGAGTGATAATACGATTTGTTATACCATTGAAAAGATTGCTTCCAGATTCAGTTCTTTTGGTGACCGCTCAGACCACCGTCATTGAGTCGCCAAAAACTACTAGCTTGGTGATATTCCACTCCTTGGCGATACTCAATCCTTGTAAACGAGCATAGACTTCAACAATATTGTTAGAGGCATCCCCCAGTCCCCATGAATAGCGAGTGAAAATATTTCTTATGGGATCAAGAAGACTCCCACCCACACCTGCGACCCTAGATCATTCACTCGATTGTTAATATGTAAATGCCTCGATATACATTTGAGCAATTATAACTTACATGAATGCTTTCCAAGGGTACTACTAGAGCAAGGGGTCTCCAAAGGTATTACTTGAGCAAGCAGTTTGTACTGGATTGGAGAATGAACTTGACACTTTTAAATTTTTTCCACCTACACATTCATATAGGGATTGATTAATGCTTGATGCACATAATTTTTTTTCGAGGTTATAAAGCTCGAGGAAAACCCCCAAGTACTTCCTCTCATTTTGAGGATGCTAACTGGGGTAAACCCTAGAATCTTCAAGGCACATGCCAATCAATAACAAAGCTTGAATCCAGTGCAATAATATACTCATTTAAGAGCTCAACATGTCACTTACGAGAATTGAACATGGGTGGGGAGGATAACAATCATTCCTCCCAACCACCTAAACTAAACCCAATTAACTTGATGCACATAATATTATTAGTAACATTTTCTACATTCATAAAGCTACAAAGAATCACAGGGAAGCATAAAAAATCATGTGAAGATGATGAAGCATTTGGATGAAGTTTTATGGGATGAAGGCTTATGCTAAGGTGTTGTGGAGGAGATTAGATTTTATTTTTCATTCATGGAAACGTAAAATGTGTTGTATTTAAGAGAATTTTAATTGTAAGTTAACTAATTTTATAAAACAAAAATTAAATATAATTAGTTAATTTTTTTGCTTGCAAAATATGTAATATACAATTAAATATAATTATTTTAATTTTATAAAACAAAAATTCAATACAATTAGTTTTTTTTTGTACTTGGCAAAACATGTAATATACAATTAAATAAAATTATTTTAAATTAATAAAGCTTAAAGTATAAAATTCAATTTTTATTATACATAATGTATAATTATTTTAAATTAGCAACATTTATCATATAAAATTATAACTAACCCTATTTAAATTGGTGAAATTTAGAGTACAAAATACGAACCCAACTTTATATTTATTACGCATTCACAATGAGGTTAACAATCCAACTAATTTAAATAGTAAAAGGGAAAAATAATATATAYTTTTTTTGTCATGGAAGAAATTTTTCTAGAACAAGTTATGGATAAGGATTGGTACTTTCATAATTTATGTTTTAAAATTATGATGGATGAACATGGGATTGTCAAATCTTTCAATCCAATTGTGAAACATTATATATATATATATATATATATATATATATATATATATATATATACTAAAAAACGTATAATAATTATTGAGTTTGATTCGAATAAAGGTTTTCCTAATTATATGATGATAAAATGTGGACATCACCSGTAAATTTAGATTATGGAATTGTTATAAGATTTCCTCATAAATAAGTAATTTAAATGTTTTTTAATCTAAAGATTATATGTAATAAACTTAGCAATGTTGATTAATGGAGAAGAACCCTCCAAAGATAATGTAAAAAATGAATGTGGGCCAATCGTGACATGTTGTGTTGGTCCATGTGCCAAACCTTAAATAATGATTGTAACGTTGATGTGCATTTAATGTATATTTTTTCTAGGTAGTTTTGAGTAATATTTTTTTTTAATGGGTTGAAGATCTATAATAAATTAGAAAATTTAATTTTAGAATATGAAATAATGTTTTAATAATAATAATAATTTAATTTTAAGATTACGATCAAGTTACATATTAAATTGGTGTATGAGACATTTAGGTTTGTATGATAAGAGATCTCTTTTGGATTTGAACTTGTAATTTTTTAGGAGGAAACACATGTTTTTAATCATTAGGTCTATTCAATCTGTATACCCAGTTCCATAGGTATAAAGTATCTAAAATTACTAACAACATTAACAATTATAAATCCATTAATAGATCGGAAATAACTATAAAAAAAACATGGCAAAAAAGGAAAATATGTTGTTTCTTAATGTCTACAACACAATAATCATCTTATTTAAGGTTGTTCATGCTTCCTAAGGTGGAGAACATTTCAATTGAGCTCAATTTCAGGTTACTTTTTTCCACAAAAAAATGCTCATTATATTGATATATATTTTGTTCTCTTGACAAAGTATACAAATCTTGCTCAACGCAGTTCTAGTCCATAGACCATGCTCTAAAACATATTCTACCACT
>ML777802.1:114199-127171 GCA_009831015.1 Picea engelmannii | reverse complement strand
TTGGAGTCATCACTTAAAAGAGTAGCTTGTTTAGTTGTAGTCCTAGCATTAAAGTCTCCTTGCAAGAGGATATTACCTTCATTTTTCAAATTATAAATATCTTGTTTTAAATCATTATAGGGACAATTTTTATCTAGATTATTTTTCTTATAAAAAGTAGAATTAATAGGTGCAAAATAACAAATTTCTATATACATCTTCTTAGAATTGGTGTCTGAAATTTCTATCCAAATGTATTGATTAAGAGGGTAAATCTTATGAAGTTGAATGTGAGGAGAAATGCTTTTTCTAATATAACAAGCTATGCCTCATATCCCTCTATGGTGGGATTTTTTGTTCCATGCCGACCACAAGACAATTCCTTCCATGTTAGGGACCTTAGACTCCTCATGCTCCCAAGTTTCAGCTAGACAGATAATATCAATATCACTCGAGATCCAACTTATCACAGGACCTTTGTGCTATGGAAAGCCACAAAAATTCCAAAAAAGGATCCCAAGTGTCCCAAATTCCTATTTATTATTATCCTTTTGGTCTCTATCTTGAAAAATAGCTTTTCGATTTCTAATTATTGCCCATTTTCCTTCTTTCCTAGCCTCTTTTACCTTTTGAACTTCCTTCCTTAATTCAACTTGGTCTTCGGGAATGAGGTCTTCATTTAAAAATATTCCTGACCCTTTTAAGCTTGGAGATTTACTAAGTATGCTATATTTATGGTCATTACAACTTACTTTGACACGGATCAACCTATCTTTGTGATCAATTATTTTTCCTAGCCTCTTTGCTTCTATGAGGTAAGTTGCATCAATTTGTGATTTATTTTTTAATTCTTCTTTTACTATTGCTAGCGTATCCTCCTCTTGTTATTCTTTTATACCAAAAATTATGAGGTTCAAGGCTCTTTTGTTACACTCATGGTCCAATCCAATTAACTTATTCATTTCCTCTTTGATGGGTTTGATATCCAATTTTTTTTCCATATTACTAAGGGTCAAATTGTTGGTTAGTTTTTCTTCTAGCTATTTAGTCCTATCTCTCAGGTTGTGATTTTCTTCAACCCCTCCTTCTTAGGTTGATTGTTTACGTTTTTCCATTTCTTGAATCCAATCCTTCATTGTTTGCAATTCACTCTTGAACCCTAAGAATCTATCCTCTATTTGAGTTTGAATGGTATCTTTAAATTTTTTTATCAATCATTGCCTCTAGATCTATTTGGAGTTTTACGTCTCTTTCTTCACTCCTTTTTTCTAATGTTTCTAACTCTATTTGAATTTTGGCATCTCTCTCTTTTCTTCTTTTTTCTACCAATTCCATATAATTGTAAATGATCTCTAGGGTGATTTTGGGGGGCCTCCCCTTGTTAGGATGAGTTTTTGGAATAGGTGGTGGAGTGCTCGTATTGAAAAGAAGAGAAAAAATATGTAACAATTATTATTATGGATTGACTTTATCTCTCAAATCAACTTTTACTAATGAAACTTAAAATAAAAAAATATATATTTAAATCTATTTACGTAAAATTAACATTGGTTCAAAGTAAAAAGTGGCTCACCTCATTTCATATGTCCAAATTCTCAACCCGTTGAAGAAGCCAAAAATAATTTTTGAAAACCACAGAGAAGTCCGGAGAAACTACAAAGATTATTTTGGGTAAAAAAGGTAAAAACCAAAGAGAAGTATTATTCCTGTTCAAAACCCTAGATATATAATCTTAGAAATAAAATATCTCCTTAAAAAAAAAAAAAAACCAGAGAAGTATTATTCCCATTCAAAACTGCAGAGATATAATTTCAAAAACGCAGAGAAGTAGTATTCTCGTTCATGAGATATATCTCTAAGCATCTTTTAATCTTCATTGATTGTGAGAAGAGGAAAATTTATATTATTTACACCAATAAACTTCACTTTTGCATACTCTTCTCCAAGTTAAGATTCATTGATTGTGAGAAGAGGAAAATTTATATTATTTACACCAATAAACTTCACTTTTGCATATTCTTCTCCAAGTTAAGAAATGTGTGACACTTGTTTGGGTTCTTTGCTCACCAAAAATCCCTTCTCACAACCTCGTGAGTACGATCCCTAAATAACAAACCTCAATTCTTATCATTCTTATTATCATTCTTATTATTATTACGATTCTCTAGGGGGAGGTTTCTCTCGCCCCTTCGTCATCTGTCTACACCCTATCATTATTATTACTATTCTCTAGGGGGAGGTTTCTCTCACCCCTTCATCATCTATCTGCACCTTATAAATAAGTGCCACGTGCATATATTTACAACGTATCATCAAATGCCAGGTGTGTTTGTTTGCAACTAGATCTTATCACCTCCACTGCCCTGCTGCACCACCGCCTTATCATTCCTCTTGGATATACAAGCCTATAAGGAGTATGGCCCCTTACATTTGAGTTGTTTTATGATTTTCTCGGTTATTGTTTGTGAAGGCTTGAAAGAGAAGGTTCTCTTGTGTGTCGAAACATTCAGGCTCCTGATAATTTTTGAGTATTTTCTTGTGTGTTAATTCTGCAAATTATAACAATGTGAATTATAGAAATGGCCTCTATAGATGCAGAGAATTCTCTTGAGGAAGTTGTGGCCTCTACAACTACAGAGAATTCTCCCGAGGAAGTTGTTACTATCGCTGTCAAGGAAGTTATTGCGGCCGCTACTGAAACAAAGACTGACAAGCCCAAGGCTCCCAAAGGCTCCAAGCCTACCCCTGCTCATCCTCCATACTTTCAAGTATAGTTGGTTAAATTCTTTAATTTAGTGTTACATTTCTTTGCTTTCAGTCTGTGAATCTATTGGAGCATGGCTTTTTATGGAAGAAGATCTTGTTATATAACTTATTGATTGTGGCTTTTTCAGATGATCAAAGAAGCGATCTCTTCCCTGAAGGAGAAGGGAGGTTCAAGTCCCAGGGCCATCCTGAAGTAGAAGGGAGGTTCAAGTCCTGGGGCCATCGCTAAATACATGGAGGAGGCTAAATACATGGAGGAGAAGCACAAGGCGATTCTTCCCCCTAACTACAAGAAGATGCTCGCCGTGTAGATCAAGAAACTCATTTTGGCCAACAAGCTTACTAAGGTGAAGGCTTCTTTCAAGCTAGAAGAGGGAGTCAAGAAGGTCCCTGCAAAGAAGCCTGTCAAGAAGACTGTGAAGGATGTCAAGAAGACTATGAAGCCCGCAGAATTTTTCTCATGCTCTAAACGAAAAATGTTTAGTCAGCATAAGATTTTAAGCTCTTTTTTTGGTCATAGTTAATGTGGGACTTTAAATAGAATGAGAAAGGAATAAGGTGTCGTTAACATAGCTCAATATGCTCCACATTTTTTACAAGATGTTTTATAAATTTTCAGTCAATTTTGGAGTCTTCTAATGAAAATGGAGGACATTTAACTTACATTAACACCAATATCAGGTTCACGTATGCATAACAAGAAATCAAATTTGTAATTTTCTGTAGGTACCTAGCTCAAGAGTATGCTTTGCGTGGTCACCTTTTGGAGAAAGTGGACATTTTTAGCTTTGGATTAGTTTCTTTCAAAGTTGTTAGCAACAAAAGACATGAAGATAAGAGTTTCCCAGATGATATGGTCTATCAAACATAAGCGAATTGCTTGTTTTTATTTTATCAAAGAAATATTTGACCATGAACAAAAGGCACTACAGATGTTGGGAAGAATGGTCTATGCAATATTTCTCTCAAACGCTATGTCTAATATCTGTCATCCTCATTGAACTACAAACTTGGTATTTGTATGAGAAAAACACTACTAGATTTGGTGGACGCCGACATGATTTTGAGCTACTCTGAAGAAGAAGTATTGAGGGTTATTCATGTGGTTCGTTTGTGTACACAAGCATCTCCATCATAATGACCTTCCATGTCTCAATTGGTTTCCATGCTATCAGGTGTTATAGAAACTCATCCTCCACCATCTCGGCCTGTATATATCATAAATTAACTTTTATATAAACTCATACTCCACCATCTCGGCCTGGATATATCATCAATTGACTGTTATAGATACTCATTCTCCACCATCTCGGCCTAGATATATCATTGATTGACAGTTCTCTGAAGAGAATACCATGAATCCATCAACCAAGAACAATGGTAATTCATGGAGCTGGAACATGAGCTTGACATTGGAGGAGAGATAACGAGAAAAAAGAAGTGTAGTCTTGATAGAGATATCGATTCTCCATGAGCTTTGTTGCCTGTAGACTGCGTTTTTATTTCCATTTTTTAATTTTGTCTGCCTGTTGCCAGGTGTACTTCTCTACTGGAAGTATTGAAACATTTGGTGTTGTTCCGTGAAAATTTAGCCAAGTTGCATGGGTGGTGGGAGGTTGAGATCTATGAAAATTACCTTATAAGTTATACCAATCAAATAATTTTTTCAAAATCAGAACAACCATTTGTTTCCATTCTACCATATCTCAAGACGTTTCTATGATATCAAATATGTGGATCCCAAGAAATTGTTAAAACCACTGAGGTAGATGGTGTATCAGAGATAGAAAAGAAAACTTTGAGGAGGAGGAGGAGTCATCTTGTTCTTTTGATTGTAATTTGAGCTCATACTTTCACAACGTTAGAGAATGTGTCTGCAATCTGTCTATGATTATCAAATGATCTGATGATGATGACTATTTGGAACGACACACTCTATTCTTTGGGATTCTAAGGGTTTCATTGTGGGTCATCTTATAGAAACATCAATGCACGTGTAACAATTATTATAAGGAACACGTGTTTGTCAAATTACGTTATTGACTTGACTATTGGGTATGGAGACGTGTGCCATGAGGCAGCCATACCAAGATTCCCTAAAAGGAAAGTGGCTATGAACTTGCCATTTAGGGGACTTGGGACCATGTCATGTAAGTTATAATATCTATTATCTAAAACCATTTAGTTGAACCACATAACAATTGGCAGGAGAGTAAGAGGTCAATACATTTAGTTGTACCAACTTCCATAAGGGACAAGACAACATGCTCATGAAAATATTCTTGATGATTTTCTTCTAGGTGTATTACATGTTAACTTGGGAGATTGTCCTTTGAGATTTATATAAAGTTTCATGGTTAGATATTTTCTTGTTATTAATTTTTTGCATTCCAAAATTATGAATTTATATAGTTCTTTTTGTGGATAAGCAAGGCAAGTGTTTCAATAAGTGTATGAGAATGAATGGATTCTCGTACATGCTAATAAATACAACTTGAATACATCCTTCCTAATATGCTTAATGTTTAGATATAATCCATGTTTTACCAACTTAAACTCTGTATCCTTATATTATGTCCAAACTTTGTCTTGTATATAAAACTAATAATTTGTTTCCTATGTAAAACTAATAATATGCATTGTTGGTTGTGTAAGAACTCCATGTCAGTTGTGTAAGAATATGCACCGCACCTACCTTTGTCCTCGCATGGATGAAGGTTCACATCTATTGGAAAAGACTGCCGATACCCAGCCGCAAATTTCCACATATTACCATAAACTCTCTCCCAACCCGCCATTGGTTGATGAACTAGTCAATCCATTTCCATCATCGATTAATCCTCTTGATCAGTAGGTCAATCCAGTTCCATTCTTGGTTAATATGGTTGATCAAGTGATCGATCTGAGTACCTTCCCAGTCGATCCGGTCCATCAAGTGGTCGATTTGATATCCCCATCAGTTGATCCCACCCCTCCTTTGAAGAGTGATAATTTCGCTCAGGTCTTTCTTGTTATTGTGGATTCGTCCGAACAAGGGGGTACTTCACCTGTCCCAACGACACCCCCTTCAAGCAATGGGATGATTTCCATTGATTGGAATCATCTAATAGAACCTCGTCTTCCTTCCTACGTTCCTTTCGAGATCATTGTCGAAGTTTGTAGTAGGGTCATAGTACCTAACACTATAATAGAAAAAGGTTCTTATGTTAGCATCTTTTCCTCGAATTCTTGGCAAGCTCTTGGTTCCCCTCAACTTGCGTTGGTGACTCAGAATCTATTAGCTTTTAAAAAACGGATTACTCAACCTTTAGAGATCCTTCCCCAGTTACTTATTACTTTAGGAGGGAAAACTATCTACATTGATGTGATGGTAACTATCTATATTTACAATATAAATAAACTATCTATATTTAGGGATCCTTCCTCAGTTACCTATTACTTTAGGAGGGAAAACTATCTATATTTATGTAACTAACTCTTTGTTTATTTGTAACAATACTTGTATATACATTCTATTAGGCTTCTTTGTTTATTTGTAAAAATAGTTGTATATACATTTCCAATATAATCGATATCCTGTGTTGGGGGATGAGAGTGAGGAATGCCACCGGGGCGTGCCTATACGATGGAATAAATGTGAATTTGAAGTGTTTGAGGAGGATGTACTTCGCTACCTTGGCTTCCAGAATTGCAAAATTTTGGCCAAAACACACTCGCGGTCCATTGGCCAAGGGAATGAAGGAAGCCGGATGATTTCCCATGGTAGTTGATACTCCATCTCTGAAACACTTTGTAATGTCCCCACTTTGGGACATCATCATAGTGCAGAGGTTTATGATGACCAGAGTAGCCAGATGGATGTTAGAGTGAATACAGGGGTTATTGAGAGGCATTATGGGGTCCAGCTTGCATTTCTCATCATATTCCATCATTATGATCCATTCCGCATAGGTTGGCTTTGGTTTCATTGCATTCCGATGATTTCCTTGATTTTGACTATTTTGAGCTATAAGTCAATTAAATTCACTGAAGAGGTCATTTTGGGCACATCACTTGGAGGAACCTCTCAGTGTAATAGCTCATTGGAATCGGGAGGAGAAAAACTACAGGATGGGATGACTAGAAGTGACTTTCAGTGGCCAGGGAAGCCACAAGGAGAGATAAGACATTTTTCATAGGTAAAAAGGTTAATTAATTAATTAAAGTGATTTAATTAATTAATTAAATATTAATAAAGTGAAAGTCACTTTGGAGGGACAAGGAGAGAAAAAAAGTATAAAGGAAAGGCAAGGGCCTCTACTCACTCATTCATGTATGATCATCTTTTGATATCTGGCTTTTAGCTAGTAAGCCCAACATTGGGGGTTTTGAGGGTTTTGACTTAACAAACCCTAGAGGATGATTCAGTGGTGAAAGATTCCACCTAGCTTGTCCCAAGCTTGGTCTCGTAGATGCAATACTCTCCCACACCATTCTAGTTCCATATCTACTCAGTTATAGGAGGATTCTACATCAGTTACATGTGCAGATAGAAAGAGGGCACACCAGTTGAGGGTTTCCAACAAGAGGGGCGCACCATTGATTGAGGGAGGATTCGATCTAGCTGAAGAGAAGAGGTTTCGAGAATTACAGGTATTGGGTTTTCCTTGCATGTGTCTTAGCATCATTCTTGGTTGTTGTGGAGGCATTTCAGTGGAGGATTTATTTGTATTGAGAGTGGGACAATTTCCCAAGAGGAGGGTGCACCATTATTTGGTGGGTAGCTAGATCTAAGGATATAGTAGATATTTTTCCTAGTTGAGCACTTGGGTTTTCATTTTCGTGCCCTGATTCATCATTCTAGTGGTTTTGTGGAGCATTTGGAGGCATCTAGGAGTGAGGCTGATTTATCTAGGGTTTCAGGCATCTAGGGGGGTGCACCATATCTGGAGGTGGTTCAGATCCATAGTGTTTGAGAGGGATCTTGGAGATTCGGGCACCTGGGTTGTTCTTGCCATCACCCGATCTACTGGTTGGCATCTTTCTTGGGGTGATTGGACACATTTGGCAGCAGGGCCGCCGAATTATTGAGGAGATTCAACATTCCAACAAGACATGGCATCATCCAGTTAGGGCTTCTACACTTCATACGACCAGATCTACCTTGGTATTGGTCTTCATCTCTTATCCAGCCTTTGGAGGGTTATTTTGTATTGTCGGGAGCTTTTTGTAGCAGCTCATACTTCTATCCTGGAGCCATCTGTTGAGCATTCCAGATCGGCATCTTCATTGTAGCAGGTTCCTCTATTTCATGAATAAAATCATATTTGGGATGTTTTGGCTTGTCTATCATATTGCATATGGTTGAGGTATGTTCCATGATTGTATCTTCTTTTTATAGCTACATACACACATATATACATATCAGTAACCCTAAGGATGAAATCAAGAGGCCATTAAGCAAATAAACACATCTAAACAAGTAGGTCAACGAAGTGTTTGATGAAATACCTCACTCAGAAAAGTTTAAAAAGACACCAAAACCGTGATGATCCTTGCATAATGGTTTGGGATCATTACAGTGGTATCAGAGCTAGATTCCTGCCAGCCAGTGGGAATTAGCACATGCATGTAGAGAATAGAGGGGTCTTCCATAAGGAGAAATGGATGAGATGCACTTTGATCTAATTTGCTATGAGATACAATATTCTAGCCTTAGCAACGAAGAGATTAGGGCTTACATAACCTTCCCACAATATGTAGCCTGGAGAAATCCCATATGGAGCGAAGATGAGATTTTACTCAGGATCATTGGATTAGAGGAAAAGAGAGCTAGAGACCATAGAAGGTGGGAAGAATAGAGATACCCCACGCCCATTAGGAGTACGCAACTTTGCTACAGTTTCAAGGCTCCTTGGGAACCAGATCATAGGTGCAGGGGTAAGGATCAAAAGCACACTATTGAGGCACACTATGACAGTGATGATGAGGATTTGGAGCAGTTCGATGATGATAGTGACTCTTGCACAGAGGCTAGTGATAGTGACTCTTGCACAGAGGCTAGTGATAGTGACTCTTGCATAGAGGCTGATGATTATAGCATGCTTGAGGAGGATAGTGACCCTTGTATAGTGGGTAGATAGTCAGGAGGACTGGATGATAGTACCAGTACTTCAACATGCATTTCACATGGTTTTGGTGACCTTACGCCCCAACAGAGTGGTGACACTAGTGAGTACTCACACGTGTTATCACCTACAGATGACCAACCTCCTATGGTGACCGTGACACATTTGTCATCTTTTCAGACATGCATGATAGCCACATCACAAGAGGATACAAGTGACATGTCAGATATGATGGAGGAGCCTTGTGTGAGGGATGCACACCATGGATGAATGGATCCACAGATCCAAAAGGAGACATAGGACGTGCAGGTAGTTGATCCTACACTTATAGATCAACATGAGGAGATTGAGTCACATATTTTAGAGACTCCATTAGTTGAGCAAATTGTGGAGACTGATAGGGTGATGGAGCACTTACTTCCAGAATCGGCCTGCATTGATGAGGATGCACTCTTTAGAAGTCAAGATGACCATAGCACATGTCTGGATATATCTACATGGGATCCAGGCGTTGATGATAGTAGCAGGGTGAGTGCACAGGAGGATACGATTGCTCATATAGGATACAGTGTGATGTGGAGGGAGATAACACCTACCGATGGGGTGCAGTGGTAGATAGGAGGACCCAACAACATAATAGATAATGGCTAGTTCAACACGTTATCTTATGCAGAGAGTGCCTTTGGGGAACCTAGAGTTGACATTAGCAGGACTGACAGTAGCAGTGAGGGATATGAGGTGGCACCTCAGTATGACCATGATCAAGAGTCACACCACTTAGCGGCACAGTTGAGGGTCAGTGAGGATATGATCATGGCAGCCACCAGGCGAAGTGATGACATGCATACGTTTATGGCAGATTACTGCTGGAGAGCATTAACGACACATGGTAGTTCAGATGGGGGGATTTCCATGGATGATTTTCATACTCTCAGGGAGAGAGTATCTATGATGAGGACCGACTACCAGCAATTGTTGACTGACAGAGATTACCTGTTGAGGGTTGGTGAGATGTATCATGAGGCTCTGTGGGAGCAAGAGTTGAAGATGGATCGACTCACTCATGAGTTGGAGAGAACTCGAGGATTCTTGAGAGGCACACAGACAACCCTTCAAGAATTAAAGTCTAGATCATATGAGTCTCTTGAGGAGATTTGTCAGAGATCCACTTCATCTATCTTAGTGGATACTCAGATGTATCAGTCAGTCACATTGATAGAGGATGTTGGTGATCTAACGGAGGAGCACCAGTTGATGGAGGACACTTCCATTTGTGTTCTGAGAACAGTTGACCTCCATGTAGAGGTTGATACAACAGTATTCCCAGGATCTATGATCCAACATGAGTCTACGGGATATGACATGAGTATGTCGGAGCATACAGGGATGAGTGATAGCTCACAGGTACATGCCGAGATGTATGGTGGGATTCAGAGGGGTGTACTGCCTTGCAGGGAGGAGACACACTTAGGGGAGCATGCAGATGCCACTCCTTTGCAGCAACATATGGTTATGAGATCTCACCTTCATTGTTTCAGCAGTTGCATGGGTGATGGGAGATGGAGATTGGTTCACCAGCAGTTGGAGGAGTTACTTCCGATTGTACCTGATGATTGGGGTTTAGTGATGGCTACAGACGAGCAATTATCAGGGGTACAAGTAGATGTGTTGTTAGTCGAATCCTTGGGATTGACCGAGGCAGATGGTATTTGTCAGCCCTACAGTCAGTTGCAGATGTTTCTATTAGCCTATCTTGACATTCTTATCATAGACAACAACATGAGGAGGGATAGGTCATGGCTGAGGACATGGGGAGTGGCTAGGCCGAGACCACCCAACAAGAGTACTTTTATAACGTCCAATAGGATAGAGGTGGATTTTCATAGGAAACCAACTGATATTTGGTGCGTTATGGTGAGCACCATAGGCCAGGTGATAGTAGATGAGCACAGAGGGTTTCTGATAGTGATCAGTCTGGCACCTGAGAAGCTAGCGGAGACTGGAAGTTATAAACTTCTAGGGTTTCCATGGGATCCAGGAGCTCACTTGGTTAGCAGGATGTTTCGCTACATGATGACCCAGGTTGCGCCAGAGAGCCACATACTCTACCAAGGGTTGATTTGGAGAGGGCCTGCAGGTTTTTGTCCGATAGAGCGAGGCAACTTTTCACTCTTGATCAGCATGATCGGACATAGAGGTGGGTGGACAGGTACTACTTCTACAGGGACATTTTTACAGGTACAATTTTTGGACAGCAGGTCCAATGGTCACATGTATTTCAACATGAGTATCCAGGAGAGGAGGATCCAGTATGTATGCAGGGGGCAGACAGTCATAGTCAGAGTAGTGCAGGGCCAACATGGTGATCTTCAACAGAGGTTAGCATGGGACCTAGGGATTGCAAGACTGAGCATTTCACTGATTGACAGGGGAGAGTGGACCATTGCAGGGGAAAGTTGTTCTAACTTTCCATTGAGTTTTAGTGTTGAGAGGAGCGCATCGCTTGCGGGTGTCACACAGAGGTCTTACAACACCTCATTTTGGCATCAACATGTGCAGTTGATGGAGGCCGTATGGATCTTGGTAGAGACTTGGAGGATGGATTCATTTCGAGATGAATCCATGTGTCATATGCAAGAGATTCCCAGAGTTGGTATATTTCAGGTTTATACTTCCCAGGGGCTAGCAGTTAATGACTTGATATGGGACCCAAGGGGCAAAGTGTGTGAGTGTTCATCTTTGGATGGGTTCCACTATGTACCCCACATGTGGAAATGGGATCCAGGTATTTTATTTGATGGGATGTGGTCATTTCTTAAGGACAAGCAATTTTCTAGCAGGGAGGACTGTAATGTCCCCACTTTGGGACATCATCACAGTGCATAGGTTTATGATGACCAGAGTAGCCAGATGGATGTTAGAGAGAGTATAAGGGTTATTGAGAGGTGGGGTCTAGCTTGCATTACTCATCATATTCCATCATTATGAGCCATTCCGCATAGGTTGGCTTTCCTTCCGTTGCATTCCGATGATTTCCATGATTTTGACTATTTTGAGCTATAAGTCAATTAAATTCACCGAAGAGGTCATTTTGGGCACATTACTTGGAGGAACCTCTTAGTGTAATAGCTCATTGGAATCGAGAGGAGAAACACTACAGGATGGGATGGCTAGAAGTGACTTTCAGTGGCCAGGGAAGCCACAAGGAGAGATAAGGTGTTTTTCAGAGGTAAAAAAGGTTAATTAATTAATTAATTAAATATTAATAAAGTGAAAGTCACTTTGGAGGGACAAGGAGAGAAAAAAAGTATAAAGGAAAGGCAAGGGCCTCTACTCATTCATTCATGTATGATCATCTTTTGATATCTGGCTTTTAGCTAGTGAGCCCATCATTGGGGGTTTTGAGGATTTTGACTTAACAAACCCTAGAGGATGATTCAGTGGTGAAAGATTCCACCTAGCTTGTCCCAAGCTTGGTCTCGGAGATGCAATACTCTCCCACACCATTCTAGTTCCAGATCTACTCAGTTACATGAGGATTCTACATCAATTACATGTGCAGATAGAGAGAGGGCACACCAATTGAGGGTTTCTAGCAAGAGGGGCGCACCATCGATTGAGGGAGGATTCGATCTAGCTGAAGAGAAGAGGTTTCGGGAATTCTAGGTATTGGGTTTTCCTTGCAGGTGTCTTAGCATCATTCTTGGTTGTTGTGGAGGAATTTCAGTGGAGGATTTATTTGTATTGAGAGTAGGACGATTTCCCAAGAGGAGGGTGCACCATTATTTGGTGGGTAGCTAGATCTAAGGATCTAGCGGGTATTTTTCCTAGTTGAGCACTTGGGTTTTGATTTCTGTGCCCCAATCCATCATTCTAGCGGTTTTTTGGAGCATTTGGAGGCATCTAGGACTGAGGCCGATTTATATAGGGTTTTAAGCATCCAGGGGGCGCACCATATCTGGAGGTGGTTCATATCCATAAGGTTTGAGAGGGATCTTGGAGATTCGAGCACCTGGGTTGTTCTTGCCATCACCTGATCTACTGGTTGGCATCTTTCTTGGGGTGATTGGACACATTTGGCAGTAGGGCCGAATTATTGAGGAGTTTCATCATTCCAGCA
>ML777802.1:30124-42762 GCA_009831015.1 Picea engelmannii | reverse complement strand
GAAACTCGTCAATAACATCTGTCAATACATAGATATCAAACAACATAAATCATAATCCATCAACATCATCACAAGAATCCATAAGAGAAACATATAACCATATACTATAACCGGATCACTTACACGCAAGTGTCCTCAAAGAATAAGTCAATAACATGTGCTTGCAAGAGCGGGATGTTACATACACCCCCTCTTGTTTTAAACTTCGTCCCGAAGTTGTACAGTATATAAATGTAGTAAATAAAGCATCTGACAAGATCTATATGTCTAGCTATCCAATAAATATGGAAATTGTTGGCACATATCATATGTGCCCTCCCAAGTAGCCGAGTGTTGAATACAATTGTCCCACTGGACCTTGACCTGATTGACTGTTCGACGCTGTAGTTGTCAAATATGATGGTCCAGAATGCGGATTGGCTCTGTCATGAGTGTACCCTCGTCCGACACCTTCAAATAACTCATGTCAATCACATGTGTAGGATCACTAAAATAATGTCACAAAATAGATACATGAAACACATCGTGCATACGCCTCAAAGAAACAGGCAAGGCTAATCAATAGGCCACGTGCCCCTTCCTTTCCACAACTTCCAAATGTCTCAAAAACCTAGGAGAGAGTTTAGCACCCTTTCCAAACTTGATCAAACTCTTGTGCGGTCTCATCCACAAGAAAACTCGATTGCCAACTTCATAATTACAGTCAACGCGATGTGCATCGACATAAATTTTATGTTGATCCCGCGCTTCTTTAATCCTTTATATTATCATTTGAATTTGTTCTTCCATTTCTTGGATCGCTTCTGGTCCTACCAGGACCCTATCCTCAAGTCGATCCCATCTCAATGGTGTCCAACACGGTCACCCGTAAAGAAACTCAAATGGTGCCATCTTAATGGTACTTTGATAGTTGTTGTTGTACGCAAACTCTGCTAGTGGAAAGAACTCTTCCCAACTCTTATGTTGGTCCATCACGTACATACACAACATATCTTCCAAATTTTGGTTTGTTCTTTCTGTCTGCCCGTTTGTATCAGGGTGATATGTTGTACTAAAGTTCAATTGTGTTCCCAAGGCCTCTTGGAAACTGGTCCAAAAATGTCCTGTAAACACCGAACCTCTATCATAAATGATCCTTTTTGGCATGCCATGTAACCTCACAATCTCGCTGATAAAAAATATCTCTATGTTTGGCGTCTGATACGTTGTGCACACAAGAATAAAATGTGCACTCTTCATCAGAGTGTCAACTACCATGAAAATCGAGTCGTGCCTCCTTGTTGTCAGTGACAATCCAACAGTGAATTCCATCGAAATGACCTCCCATTTTGATTCTGGAATAGCGTGTGGCTATAGTAATCCTTCCGGATGTCTATGTTCATCTTTGACTTGCTGACATTCTAGACATCTCACCACGTAGCTAACTATGTCTGCCTTCATTCCTTTCCAAAAGAATAAGGGCTTAAGGTCTTCCCTCATCTTCGTGACTCCTGGATGAGCCATGTACACTTCTCTATGAGCTTCGTTTAAGATCAAACTTCTCAATTCGTCGTTAGGCGGTACGTAAATCCGATTATTATACCTCATCAATCTGTCGTTTTCCAATGTATATTCTTCATACTTTGGTACCAACATGGTGTCTTGTCCGATATTTTACTTAACCTCTTTATACCAGTCATCTTCGAACTGTATAGTTAGAGTATTTTCTTGAAGATTCATCTGAAGAGGTATCACCGAGAATATGCGTGGTCTCCAACTCAACACATCTGCCACTCTGTTTACTATTCCTTTTATGTAATTACTATCAAAATTGTATTCGCTAAGAAATTCCGACCAACGCTTTTGTCACACATTCAAGTCACTCTGCTTAAATATGTGCTACAATCCATAATGTTTTGTTTTTAGGTCAAATTTTCGTCCTATTAGGTAGTGTCTCCACACTCTTAAAGCATAAAAAATGGCCAATAACTCCAAATCATGCGATGTGTATTTCTCCTCATGCTTTCTTAATTTCCTTGAGATGTAAGCGATCACTCGACCGTCTTGCATCAAGACTCCACCTAATCCATCCTTGGATGCGTCTGTGCATACCAAGAATTCCTTGGCCATGTCAGATATTTTCAGTATCAACGTTGTCGTCAACAACCCCTTGAGCCTTTGAAATGCTTCTACACACTTCTTGGTCCATACAAACTTCTTGTTTTTCTTCTGCAATTATGTGATCGGATTTTTTATCTTCGAAAAACCTTCGACGAACCATTGGTAATAACCTGCTAAACCCATAAAGCTACATACTTATGGTACGTTTGTTGGCGTAGGCCATTCCATAATAGCTTCTACCTTCGCTAGATCCACAACAATTCCTTCGCTGGATATATCATGCCCTAAGTAATGAATCCTTGATTGATAACAAGAGTAGTTCGATAATTTCCTGTATAATTTGTTTTCTCGTAAACACCATAGAACCAAGCACAAATGTTCATCATGTTCTTTCGTTGTCCAAGAATATATCAATATGTTGTCAATGAATACTTGAACAAACTTGTCCAAGTATTCCTGGAACACCCTATTCATCAAGCTCATGAATACCTCCAGGGCGTTTGTCAGTCCAAAAGGTAAAACAATAAACTTGTAATGTCTGAACCTCGTCTTGAATGCGGTCTTAGGAATATCTTCCTCCTTAATTCGTAACTGGTGATAACCTAATCTCAATTTGATCTTTGAAAACACCGTTGCACCCTTCATTTGGTCAAACAAATCATCTATTCTTGGCAATGGATACTGGTTCCTTATTGTTTCCTTGTTCAATTGACAATAGTCAATACAGAGTCTCCACAACGCATCCTTCTTTCTTATGAAAATAATAGGCACACCCCAAGGTGACACACTTGGACGTATAAGTACTAGGTCCAACAACTCGTTCAGTTTCATTTTCAACTCCTGTAACTCATGTGTCGACATCTGATAAGGCGTTCTTTCTATCGATTCAGTTCCAGGTTTCAAGTTGATGGTAAACTCCAGCTCTCATTCAGGTGACAAACCTGGTAACTCTTCTGGGAACACGTCCGCAAACTCTCATACTACCAGAAGGTTTTCTAATCCTTCTACCACGCCCTTGTCATTAAGTGCTAAGATTGCATATAGCCTGCATCCTTTGCACATGTTGTTCTGTAGCTGTAGGGAAGAAATGAACCTCAGGGACACTCCCTAGTTTCTTCCTACAATCACTCTTCTCTGTCCCTTATCATTGGTCAAACTCAACTGTTTCGTCTTACAGTTGAGTATCGCATCATGCGATTCTAACCTGTCCATACCGATCACAATTTCATATGATCCTAAGCTCGTGACATATAGTTTATACGTCGTTACAAAATCTCCCAAGTTAACGCGACAAACCATAACTCTTCCTCCAACCTTCTGTTGGGCACTCGAAGCCATTTCTACATATCTAAAGTCGTCTTGTTCGAATTCCCTTACCTTAATTCTCTTCAGTGCTGCACTATAAATAAATCTCTCTATAGCACCGTGATATATCAAAATACTAAAAGGTTGGTCGATGATGGTACCTAACATATCAAGCATATTAGAATGGTGCTCGGCCTTGTGGTTATTCACCACTGCATGAATCCTGTGGGCCTTTCCCAAATCTCCAACTGTAGTGTGTCTGCCTGACCCGACTGCTATGATCCTCTCAACAAAACAATCTCGCTGGTAATGTGGCTCTCCACATGTCCAACATCCAATCTCCGGTCCAATACTCCCGGTCCTCGAAGTAGAAGCTGTTGGCCTACCAACCTGAAACTCTGGTCTATTCTGCTGAACAAGCCTAAACTGCTGCTATTGTGGGAGACGCTGCTGATGGTGTTGTGGTCCTATGTAGGGAGTCCTCTGTTGAGGAGTCGATCGTCGTGGTGTCGTGAACGTGGATCCTCTTGACATATCGTGATACCCTGCTGTATTTTTGGTTGGTGTCTTATGCTGCTGCGCACTTGCCGTCGTCTGTCTAGTCGATCTTGCAGGAGTCTTGCCCTGACCCCCATTGGTCAGTTCTTCCTCTGCTATGAGGGCCTTCTAGACTATGTCATGCAACGTCTATGGAATTAGGATCCTCACCTTCGCACAGATGTTGAAGTTAAGGCCAAACAAAAACTTGATGACTTTTAGATTCTCTGTGCTTAGATGTGGAGCATACCTAAGCAGCTCCATGAATTGGGCCTCATACTATGGAACCGTACAACCACTTTGTTGTAAGGCATTGAAGTCATTTAGCTGGCGCTCAATGAATTCCTCTGAAAAATATCTCTCCTGGAACCATTCCTCGAATAGTTCCCATGACACGTCCTCAATGGCCATGTTCAATTGAGGTAGGAGTGTCTTCCACCATAGAAGAGCGCTCCCCTTCAGCTGAAATACCGCCATGCAGACTTTCAAGTTGGAGGTGTAGTTGAGAATTGCGAGGCACATTGCTATGTTCTCCAACCATGCCTCGGTGGCTGCACCTTCCGTGGCACCTGTGAACTTGGGAAACTTGACCTTATCGAGCTCTTTGTGAATGATACCACTTCCATTTGGAGTGCGTTGTGGACCCTCATTGGGTACATGCACCCTGGCCTCATCTCTATCTAGTCGATTAATCAAAGCCTCTGAAATTATGTGAAAGGACCTCATCAAACCAACCACATCCCCCAAAACAATCTGCTCCTCTCCAATGACTTGTTCTTCTCTGGCGTGGATTCTACTGGAGGCATCACAACTCTTCCCCTAGCACCACGTCATCTACTTCAACAACGTCCTCTAACCATGATTACCTACATGGACAAATTTCAATTTTAATTAGCGACAATTTATTAATCAAGTGTTTAATACAATGGAAGGCATAATGATCCCAAGTCACAGGGTTGAACCTGCTCTGATACTGTATGTAATTTCCCCTCCATTACGACAACGGAAACAGATATATAAAAGGTAAATGTTTTTTTTTCTTCTCGATAGACTATGAACACAGGGTTCTAAAGAATGAACGTGAGGAGATTCACCAACACTGAGAAAATCACATACATAAAAACACAGAGTTCCAGAGAATGAACACAAAGAGATTCACCAACACTGAGCAAATTGCATACATACAAATGCATAGTTCGAGAGAATGAAAGCGAAGAGATTCACTAACACTGAGCAAATTGCATACATAAAAATGCAGGGTTCCAGATAATGAACACGAAGAGATTCACCAACACTAAGCAAATCACATACCTAAAAAAATAGAGGGTTTAGGAGAATATTCCAATGGTTCCCTTGGATTATACAAGGAGAATGAATGATACAAATGGAGTGCGATAACTGGCATATAACTAGCCCCATTTTCGGCAACCATAGTGGATTCACTGATCAGATCCCTTGCTTAAATTGTAGATTTGATGTTTGGGTATATCTAGAGTTTCAAAAACACAAGAGTAAAATTTTAAATTTGCTTGAGACTACTAAATTTTAAATAGCTTGAGATTATCATTGTAGAGTACTAGGACTGCATATTAACCCTGTCAACTCCCTTGAAGTGAACAAATCTTATTCTATTGTAGGAGAAAGGACATCCACCTTTCTCCCATCGCAAGCCTGCATAATCGATTGTATTTGGGGGGGGGGGAAGGAGAAAAACTTGGCACATATATTCTATTTAATTCATTGAGAGGACAATGACAATGCAATCATTAGGCATCCACTTCTAGATCTTACGAAAACCTCAAGAGATGGTCTATTCAATCATAATCTTTTCAACATGTTACATAATGGAAAAAACTTGATTATACAATCTCTTCTACATTCTGATAATCCCTCAAGGAGATGGTCTATACAATTTCATGATGCTACACAATATACAACAATTATAACCACTAGTTTATACAATAAAATCAATGCAATTGCATAAGGCATAAAATACTGTAACCAATGACGAAGATGGCCTGGAGTTGATCTTCAAAAAATGGCATTCCTTCTGACATCCCACTTGCTAATCATTGAGACTTCACTGGTACCTCCCAGCCAACACTAGGGGTACTCATCTTCCCCCTTAGCCCCCTGAGCCACAAAGGGGATACACACACATACAACCAAAATTCCTCTAGCTCCCAGCTCGCCTCGCAAGGTAGAGCCACCACTCTCTCTCAAGCTGGGTATCCCAACTCTCACAAGTAAAATCAGTAAAACATTATGCAGCATAACTTTACCCATTACCAGTGTCGTCCATTCCCCATCTAGCCCATTTGTTTTATAGGAGTTTCCTTATTCACACATTCACTTGCACATTTAATTCACATTTTAAATAATTAATTAAGAATTATTTCCCCCATACACTTGTCACCCTCTCCATAAGTTGCACAAAAAAAAATCCATAATTTAATTTAATAAAAGTCAATTTCCGTCACCCTTCCTAAAAGCGCTCCTTAAATCACTCCTAGTTGTCTCTTTATTCCCCTTATTTCCAATTAATAACTGACGCCTTACTACATTTGAGTTGAGTTAAAACATGAATCTTCTCCTAGTTAAACTAGTGTTAACTAGACTCTAGATTTCTTTCTAAGCGTAGCCATTCCTTTAGCTTTATTCTATTCTTACCTTAAATTCCAATTTGGTAATTACTTGCACATATGTGTATTAAATCAATCTTTAGATTTATTTTATTTTCCTTGATTTCTTAAATTGATTTAATTCATCCCCTCATTATTTAATTTATAAATTTAGTTTTTAGTCTTCTTACTAACTTAGAMTTAGGCTTAATTAATTTTTTAATTGCAAAGGCTTAAAATATTATAGGGATTATGATTAATAAATTCAATCCTTAATTAATTAATTAATCAATTGATCTGGCAGTGCTTAAGATTTTACAAGGTTAATTATTCGCTCAGGGTTTTCTAGGCCACCTAGATTCATTGACTCAAATTTTTAATTATGTCACATGCCCTTCAAGACACACTCCATGCTCCAAGGGTGCCACTTGCCTTTGACTCAAATTTTTAATTACGTGATGTGCCCTTCAAGACTCACTCCGTGCTCCAAGGGTGCCACTCGCCTTTGGCTGGTTTTGATAGTTGTCCAACCCCTAGAGTCAACACTCCATTAGGGAAACCTTGTGAGAGACTAAGGGATTCTAAGGAATAAGGACCTTGCCTTATTGCGCGCCCCTTAGAAATATTCGTTAGCGATTGTCTCAGTCTGCCCTCACGACATCGTGGACCTCTCGAACTAGGTAATCGTTAACCTACAATTCGAGCCATGATGAGAGTGCTAGTAGGTTGTGACAGGGACACTACCACACTATCCCTCATTATTTGGTCTATGTGCTTGGCCCCTTTACTCATTATGTGAGTCATATTAACAAGCAATTGTCAGCTTGCATTCATTAACGAACATTGTCAATGATACATAAACAACATCATAATATAATCGATCATATGTCACATATGCATAAATGAAATACTCGAACCAATACAATCCACTCCCTGACTCAATCCAGAGTCCAAGGAGGTCCATTGATTCCATTGGCATCCTGAATCTGTCAAGTGTCATGCACACTCAGAAGAAACTCGTCAATAGCACCTGTCAATACATATATATCAAACATCATAAATCATAATCCATCAACATCATCATAAGAATCCCTAAGTGAAACGGATAACCATATACTATAACCGGATCACTTGCATGCAAGTGTCCTCAAAGAATAAGTCAATAATATGTGCTCGCAAGAGCGGGATGTTACACCTTTTTCCATTTATGTTATCACATTCCTCAAGTAATTCTTTAAATGTTGAATCCTTTTTAACCATCTAGCATTAATTTGCCTCAATTTACTTTTTGATGGGAGATTCCGTTTTCTCCTTTGCATGTCATTCATGTTAGATATTTTAGTAGAGAATGTACCACCAACTTCCTAGTAGATTTTTTTATCATTATCTAGGTCCTTTTGGAGATATTCTTTGAAATCTGTTATCCTTGAAGAGAGTATAGTAGACCTAGTACCTAGTTCCCATATCTCAAAGATCAAGGAAATTCTTTTTTTTCATATTCTCTCCAATGTATTGTCTGATGGCCATCAATAGTTTTGAAGCACCCCTTATCTTGGAGCTAGATTCTAGAATGTATTCCAAAGTATTGAGAGGTTGGATGGTAGCATATGGTTCGACGAACATAGGTTTCCATGATAAGGCATTCTCCAATTGTTTTATTTTTTCTTTCAACATTTGTCTTTCGATTTCAATTTCATCAATTGAGGACTAAAGTGCTTCTCTGGTTGCTTCGTAAAATTGCATGACCTTTGAGGGTTTTACGTTGTGTAGATCAATATCAGAGTTCCATTTCTCAATAACCTTTTTAGTTTTTAGATTAATTTTTTCAATCAACAATTTTTTAGATTCCTTGTTGAAAGTCCCATGGTGCAATGTGATAGAGTCTTCTTAAAAATTAATGGCTCTTAACAAGACAACTCTTGTTTTATTTCTCTATTTTCTAACAATCTCTATGCGGCCTATTCAAGGTCTTCTTCTTCTACATCTACTTCCATGTCTTCTTATTCCATTGTAGGAATTTCTACCTTTTGAGTTAGATCTCTTTTCCTTTTAAGTGCTACAGGGGTAGTATTAATTTTCTCAATGTTTCCTTTTTGGGAGTTTTCATCTCCTCCATCACCATAATTTCCTGAATGGGAATTCTTTAGGCCAAGACTACTTCCCTAGATTCGTTTTTTTTTTCAAAGAACTCCTCCATGAGACATTAGGTGAACTGAGGTTAGGGTTACCACTTCTCATGGTTCAACCCTTCTTTTATGTTGGTAATTATTTCTAACCAAGGTGTCAAGATCATCATTAAATTTTTCAAAGGATGGCTTCCATGGGGTTTTGATTATCCTCATTCCCTTCTTTAAACTGATTAGTTTTCACAAAGGATGATCCATAGATAATTGAAGACATATGTGTTGTAAACAAATCATTGGGGTCAAATCCTAGAATTCCAAGGACTTTTCTTAGTTTGAAGTTATCAAAACACTTAGAAAATTCATTTAGATGGGAAATGTTTTTGACAATGATTTCCTTGATTTTCCAAGGCAATGGAATGAACTGTTTTTTCTCTCTTCGTTAAAGAAGTGTGCCCCAAAATTGTATAGTTTACAAATTTCTATAACAAAGAATTTATTTGATAGATATAAAGGGAGTAAGGAGGGTTTCTCCTTGAATACGTATAGTATTATGAAATTGAAATCAACCAAGGTTTCAAAAACCCCCTTTCCTGCTAAAAAGAAAACAAATTCGATAGACAATCTTGTTGTGTTAGGACCATAGACTAGCTTTTTGAAAGTAGATATGAAAGCATTATGAACTTCATAAAAATTGTATGGAGCTTTCTGTTTCCATAATGCATGATACCGAAATTGCGTAAGGTATTTGCCAAAGTCAACACTCCTTGTGCGATACAAATATTCGAAGATATGGCAGTATGCTATTGCGAAAATCAAGTAGGAACGCATGAAGAATTTCTTATTTTTCCAAGTATTTACAAGCTGAAAAGAAACTTCGCTCAAAATAATTTAAGCCCAATCGAATAAAACACTCTCATGGAAAGAGAGGTGCAAGACATACAATACATATCTTGGGATAGTAGCCATAGATTCCTGCCCAATAATTCTGGAAAATAACCACACAAACTCTTTATAAGGGTATTTCAAGGAATATACCTCTATATGGGTGGAATGTTTAGAGTATTCTGATGAATTCAAAAGGAAATTATTTAGTATTTTTGTTCCTCCATGGTTGGCCTTTAGAAAGGCACCTGGTTCTGAACTTTTGAATATTGTAGCAGGCTTGGGGAGCCTAAGCATCCTTCTAAACACTGTGGGTGCTAGAGAAATAGGTGTCTTCCCCTGCAATTAAATTATTATTTTTCATTCTTGAATTTATCAAGACACCAAAGAATGATCTCCTTGAAGTCTGATACTTCTGGCATACAACTTTCCAATGTTATTACAAAAGTCTATACCTTGTTCAAATTATTTTCTTCAAGAGGGAGATCCGTATACCATTTAAATGCCTAAGACTATTGAAAAGTGTTGTCTTCACATCCTAATATATTCACAGTGTCGCCACAATAGAGTTCTTTTCTTTTATTGGGTATATTTGGTAAAGGCTTATTAGAATGAAAAGGTGGTGGTTCTATCATAATAAGAATTTACAGTGAGGATTTTAATTAGTAAGTTCTTCCATGTACATATTAATTATCATACACTATGGCTTTAGGTTTTAACTGCATGATTTGATTTGGATTAAAGGCTTGGAAATTACAAGATATGTGTCATTAAAACAATTTTTAATTCATCTTATGGACCGACTGATTCGACAGTATGATAGTAAATGTTCTCGAGAAATGGGATTATGGGTTGGGATGTACGGAAAATGTTTAAGTATGAAGGTGAAAAATGAGTGACGGGGAGTGTGAAATGATGATTGAGAAATTGCGGGATTACGGGATATGGAAGGGCCTATGTAGGGGAGTTCCGCATCCGCAACTTGAAAATATACTAAGTAAAAGAAAGAACGAAATGTATACCACATGCGAAAGAGGTTCATTTTGGAGTGAGTGGAATGCAGGGTTGCAAGGTTTTTTGGAACATTGTTTATGTCGCAAACAATAAAAATGACTAAGTATGGAAAAGGAAAAATAGAAAAAATGGTTAAGTGTGATGTTTAGATACTTGCAGATTTGCAGGTTTGCAATGTTATGGTGACTATGGGTAAATTTAACGCAAACCATAAGAGAAAGGAAAATAAAAATTGATTAAGTATATGATATAAAAGAAAGGGAAAAATGATATAAAGAGACTCAAATTTTGATCACTGAAAAAGTGATCGACATGGCAAAAAGGCCATGACCAAGCCAAGTTGCTCTTGACAAATGCTTTAAAATTGATTCTAGTACTTTAAAATTGATTCTAGTAAGATGATAAAATGTATTATCACCTATGTTAAAATGTGTGTGAAGGTTAATTTGGGTAAATGTGTGCCTAATCCTATCATGATAAAATGTGGACACCATTGATAGTCCTAGATCATGATTATGAGAACATAAAATTGTGTTGTAGGATTTTATTAATTAGGTTATTTGAAGGATTTTTAACCAACAAACTCAACCCTTTAGGGGAAAAAATTACATGTAATATACTGAGAGGATGGTGATTATGGGAGAAGAATCAGGCTCTACATATAAAGTTGAAAATGAATGCAGAGAGATCACAACTTGTTTTATTGGTTCAAATGCCCAACCCTTAATATAAAGGTTGTGATGTCAATATGGTTTCAACCATTTCTATCCAAGCAATTTCAATTAGCAACCCCTTGAGTAGGTTGAAGAGACATAATGAATTCAACAATTTGGATTCAAAACCAAGAACAATGCCTCCATCCAATTTAAAAAACGTAAGGTATATGGAATCAACACCAATGACATCAACTACAAATCCATTCATAGATGAGAAAGAAATTTAAAAGAAACATGAAAAAAAGAAAACATGTTGTTTCTTAACATTTGCAACAGAACAATTAGAGATATGAAATTAAAAATTTTATTTATCACTTGTTAGTTTTAAAATTTTATTTCATAAAAATAATAATTAACTCATAAAATGAATAATTAAATATTTTTGGAGGAGATAAGTTAATGGTTTAACAATAAGGTTGAAATAAAGTTCCTTTGAAATCTTGTCTTTGGGAGTATTGACATCATAGAACCATTAACATTTTCACCATCGATCGATAAACCCTATAACATTGACAACTTATATATATGTGTGTGGGGGGGAGGAGGGATAGCCATTGCTATATTCATCATGAATTGTTGCATGGCTTAAGAATATACATATTCATCATGAATTGTTGCATGGCTTAAGAATATACATATTCATCATGAATTGTTGCATGGCTTAAGAATATACCTTTGGTAGGATTGCTTCATGAGAAAATATGATGCCCTCTTTTTGGATGTTATCATATTGTGATTTTCTTTTTATCATTCATGATTCATTATGTAGGGGCATTGTGATTGAGGTTAATTTAAGGTGGTTTATCTTGATGGTTCGTTCATAATGTATTGATGATGGTAAGAAAGAGTGCATAATTATCTTTGGACCCTCTAATAGAAAACTATGGAATTTTGATCAATTTCCACATGTACTAATTTTAGGTCGGTTCATTTGGTGCTAGTTATGTCCACATTAATTCATTATGTGTTTTACATTATCATTGACTTTTGATGTTCTTCTAACTTGGTTTTTTAATTTGGATTAAAATTCAATTAAAATGGATTTTAAAGTTTTAGAATGTTTTTTTTTGTAAATAAAAGAAGAACCTTATATTATATCATGAGTATATAACTGTGAGTCGTTTGGTAGCCACCTATCTTGCCACAAAAGGGAAACCAGAACAGGTGGCTCCAAGCAATGATAGATCTATCATGGCTGTAATGTTGATTACAAAATTGTGCAAAAATACTGAAAGTTTCAACTGGAACTTTGTTCCAAGTTGCTAACCTAAGGCTCACTTCATATAGAGCCGCCATTAATGAGCTAGTTACACAACTATAAAAAGGATTTAAAAATA
>ML777802.1:18499-29064 GCA_009831015.1 Picea engelmannii | reverse complement strand
CCAAGAGACACAATGCTTGAGTGGTAGCTTGCAATGAACATGAGAAAGAACGTGTTTTGGTCAATTTTAATGCCATTGGGGGCCATTGAAGCCCCTCCCATCGCCATTGAAGGCTGAGGGGACTGGTTTGGGCTCTTGGTACCTGTGGCCTGGCTGGAATGCTTGTCTAAGTGCTCGTCCAGGTGCACTGAGTTAAATGCCATCAAGGTGTGCTTCATGGGGAGTTATTTCTTCGGGGGGGGTGGCGGCTTGGGACATTAAATCCCCTTGTCATCTGTCCTGACCAATTGTCCCTCTTCTCTCGCCCCGTGTCACCCCATCCGAGTTGTTTTAGAATGTTTTTACTTAACACATCCATGTGCTTTGCCTAAATTTAAGTTTGTATGTATGTTGTACTTTATTTTTCATAAGGTTTGAGAAGCATGCCTAGATTTGTTAATGTGTTGTTAGGGGTGTATTTAATATTTCTTTAACATTGTTTGAGAGTTTAGGTATGTGGGTTGGTTGTGTTGTTTATTATTTTTTTATGTTTAAATAAATGGGATGTTAAGATGATGCTTATTTAAAGGGTTGATTTTTTTGAGATGTATGTTAGTGATGTAGATATTTATGTTCTGAAAAAGTATTGAATATTATTAATTAGTATAATTAATATAATAAAATTAAGATAGAGAATCTATTTATTATATATATATATATATGAATATGAATATGAATGAGAACTTTACATCAAAATATCAACATAGTTGTTTTAGGTTTTTAATATTAAATAATAAAACAAGTTTATATACAATTATATTTAAAAAAAAAGGAAAATCCTTGAATATATAAGGGTGGGGAATAAATTTATTGTTTCCAAACCCATAAAATGTGGGAACACAAAACCTACTTATTAACAACTAATGTGGACTATAAATTTCCACTAAGGGTGTGTCATAAATGATATTAGTGACCATTAAGTCAAGTTTAACTACCATTACACTAACATCCCCTTTTAATTTGAGCTGCAGATAAAAAAGACAAAGGTGAAATAAGTATTTTTTTTCAAGAAAAACCTTGCGGGATCACTCCCTATTCTCTAGAATATCCAAATGGAGGGTGACTCAACTGCCACTCACAATAGTGGTGGGTAACCTCAAGGGACTTGATTGACTTTAGGCCTGTGACCTATGGCCTCCCCATCAACAAGATGCCTCGGGTGGATAGTACAATCGTGAGATAATCTTTGGGACTAAAGGTGGAATAAACATGCATTTGACCAAGTAAATATTAAATTATAACATGAAACCTTAATATTCACTTGGGAAAGACGCGGAAATAAATATTTTGGCTAAATAAACATTACAATAATCGCCCCTTAATGTTTAATTAGGTTGGAAATACAATAAAACCAATGTTGATGACAACAACCAAACCATGATGAGGTGCAAATGGGTTCTTAATAGAGACTCCATTTGTAGAAATGTTATTTCCAAAAATCTTGACATTAGCCTCTTTGAAACCACAAAGAAAATAGACAACCCCGCTTCAGAACTTTAACATCCAAAAAACAACTTCACCAAAACCTCTTCAAAATAACTCAAGAAACTCAAATCCAATTTAAAAGAGCATATACATGAGTGATAAGACTAAGAGCTCAAATACCACAATGCTATTAATGAATAATCTCAAAAAATGTCATTGTAGATGGTAAAGAGGCTTATGACCATGCACTCATGATGATCAACAAAAAAAAAACAAAAATTGAACCATGCTCTCATGATAGTGAATATGCTCAATCACTGTTTTAAACACTACAATGTAAATATGATCTTCCCACCATAGACTAAAAATGTACCAAAAAGAAGAAAAAATGATTGTCATCGACACTGTCAAACTTAGATACTACTACTAGGGATAATCAATCAAGCATAACAACATGGAATTTGTAGAGTTGATGACAGAAGTGGATATGAATACTTCAAACAAATTCTCAGATGCCACCATGAACAATCATCAATAATAATGTAATAATTACTCGTAGCGGGTATCGATCCAAAATTTTCCATTTATGTTTGTTTACTTTCTATCTGTAGGAAGAGTAAGTATCTTACTAGTGAGTATGGAAATATGAAGGTTGATCCCTAGATGGAGAGAAAAAATGCCTCCAATGATGATGATTAGGATGTTGATATGTGGATGGTGAAGAATCTAGTATTGGATAACTATAAGTTATAGGATGTAGTTCCTATGAATAAATAGTAGAGAAAACGTCAAAAGTGTCATATTCAAGTTCTAGTATATCATTAGTAGATGAGTTATTGAATGGTGTATGATCTATCTCCTGCAAAATAGTAGTATAAGGATCAATACGACTTGCATCTAGTGATAATATCTCAAAATATCCAAGCGTTGATCTCACAGGTATCAACATAGTCTTAATACAAGCAACAATTTTCATTGTCTAACCGCATGCAAAACTTGTTTGGAACCAATGCCACTAGTATGCTTCTAAAAATTAAAAACTTCTCATGAGTAGCGAATAGTGCATGAAAAGAAGTTGTATTAAAAGTGTCTAGAACTTCTTCACTCCCTTGTATTTTAGGATAAAAAATATAAAAATATTTCTAATGAGTGATCACAAGTGCAAGAATATATGAAAAAATAGAAGCATCAATGAAAGAGATTTAATGAGATCTATCATTACAAACAAATTTGCGTTATTTACGTCGTCCACTTTTATGCTATTAGTAATCACCATGATTACATCTACAAAAACATATAAGTTAATGACTTCATTAATACCTAATTTATTTTCTTACTTGGTATCAAAAGTGTCGAGAACTTCTTCATTCCCTTGTATTTCAGAATCAACATTAAAAGAATATTTCTAATGAGTAATCACAAGTGCAAAAATATATGAAAAGGTGGAAACATCACTAAAAGAGATTTAATAAGATCTATAATTACAACCATATTTACATTCTCTGTGTCAGCCACTTTTATGTTGTTAGTAATGACCATTACATCTACAATAACATATAAGTAAATGATTTCATTAATGTCTAATTTATTTTCGTACTCAGGTTGTCATGATGCCCTTATTAACATCAAACATAAATATGATCATTGTTATTAATTGTAACCACAATAACATCTAAACATATTTTATTTTTGAATGGTTTATTTGGTCTTAAATAATAGCGTGACAAGTTAATCCTATCAATATAATTCGACCAAAAATTAAATAGGAGACATCCATGATCCATAAATTTACAATTATTTTTATTTATTTAGTTAACCAATATTTAACTTCAAATTATTTTATTAACTTTATATAGCATGATTTGAAATTTTTTCTTTTATTCACTATAATGAATTAACTTAATTAAAAAAATAACGAYCACAAATCTAAAAATATTTARAAGATACTATATGTTGATATAAATTTCCTCAAAATGAAAATTAAAAAAACAAACAAAATAGAAAGTAACAATGAAACAAATTTATGAAAACCAAAAATACTAAATATATAATTTTGACAAAATACTTGTTTAATGCCCCCCATCATAACAAATGGATAAGTATAAAACAATCATTACTTTATCTAGAAGTATAAAACAATCATTAAACAACATTACTTTATCTAGAGGCTAATGAATGTACAAGTTGATTACTTCATTACATCTCCAAGCATATTTTGATCATGGTTGAGTATGAAAAGTGAG
Organism: Picea engelmannii; assembly: GCA_009831015.1. Classification (NCBI taxonomy): domain Eukaryota; kingdom Viridiplantae; phylum Streptophyta; class Pinopsida; order Pinales; family Pinaceae; genus Picea; species Picea engelmannii. The sequence continues at coordinate 25,357 of ML777802.1, read as the reverse complement.
AATTTCTATTATTTACACTAATTAACTTCACTTTGGTATACTCTTCTCCCACTGTAGAAATATGCAACACTTATATGGGTTCTTTTCTCACCAAAAATCCTTTGCCACAATCTCTTGAGTTTGATCCGCAAATACTAAACCTCATTCCTTATCTTTCCTGTATAAAATGGAGCAACATGCAACACTTCTTTGGGTTTTTGGCTTACCAAAAATCCATTCCACAACCTCTTAGCGTTTGATCCCCAAATAATAAAATTCAATAATTGTTAATTGTTACACATGTGTGAAAAATAAATATAATGAATTTACAATATGATCTAATAAGTAGGTTACACTAAAGTCCTCAAAGGGTTGCATAAGACTCTACAATGGATTGAAGAATGGATCTACATTAAAATCATTTCTACTTACACCCCTAAAATGATTGAAGAAAGGATCTACATTAAAATCATTTCTACTTACACCCTTAAAATTCACATGACATTAATGAAACAAGGTTGCACCATAATATTAATTATAAATATATCATTAACGTAGTTATAGTTTTTACAAATTAGTTGTCTTGAAATAAAAGAGTTGTGATCTAACTCATATGGAGAAAGGAATTTAGTTTTACTCAAATGTAGAGATACAAATTTAATCATAGCTTTAATTTATGGGGCATTAATGATCCTATCAATTTAGATGAATTAGTTTAATTTAAACACTTCTTTTTATTGATGGTTTTCCTTTCTCTACCATAACTATAAGTATATTATCTTACGAAATGGCTACACAACAAAAGAAAAAATACACTTGGACCAAATAGGAAAGAGTAGTCAATCATCCTTTTTGGATACTAAAGGACTTAGTCAATGTGGATCATAGTGCTAAGACCTTGTTTCTTTCTACCTCCCTCTCTCCAACATGATCAGTGGGACTTTCCTCTCATCAAAGGATGAAAATTTTAGGAAGGGACAAACTTGTAGCCTACAAATGCTCAACGATTATATCAACCCAAGACCTTGAGGCATGCTCCTTTTCCATTTGCAAATCCATGGTTAGATACTTTCTTATCAATCTCCAATTGCACCACATAATTTCCTTTTTTTTCCCTCTATGTCCTCTTTCTCGACTATTATCGATGAGCTTGTGCTCATAATAGGGGGATTCATTGAGTTCCCTGGCCATGTTGAATAATTTCTATGAGTTTCTAAATCTAATGGTTGATCAGTTTGCTTAAATACTTTTAGTTTCGAGTCTTCATCTCTTTCCACCCTTTCTTTATCTTCTTAAGTAACCTCCAAAGTTGAAAATATGGTGTTACTTGGTTGTGCAATGGGTTCACTCTTGGATTGAGAAATGACAAGATAATGTATCTTTTTCTTGTTTGAGGGATTAGATTCTTTTTAAAATTCTTCTTACTTTTCCTGAGTTAGAGGAGGGGAGCTAATTTTGTTGAAGTATCCATACTCATGATAACCATTGTGCTTGAAAGGAAGTTGTTCCTAGTACAATGAATTCACATGTGTCCAACTATAAATTTGTAATTTCAAATCATGAGTAATTCCTTCTTCAATATTTACATATACATAGATCCAAGAACACGAGTGCATGCCCTTGATTGGATTTTCTTTTTCTAAAATTTCCCTAGCTTATTGTCAATCACATCAAGGGATGTGTTGTCATATAAAATTAGTGGAATGTGGGGGAGCCTAACCTAGAACAGGATGGATGAGGGGATCTCCTCCTCTAGATCATATTGTAGAGACCTCTTATTAAGATATAACCAACTAGTTCCTAGAAACTAGGGTAGCTTCTAAAAATTAAAGCACAATTTTCTTTAAATTGAAAATGAAACCCAAAATTACCCTACTGTAGGAGAAGAGATTTAATTCAAGGGACCCATAGATTTTGAATCCAATTCTCTAGGGTTTTGTGGTTTAGGATTTCTCTCATGAACTTCTATATAAAGAGCTAATTAACTAAACAATGCTCCCATGAAGGAGGTTTTGAATTTGGGGTCCCTTCAATCTATTTTACAAAATTTTGTAGCCTATTTGGGAACTTGTGCATATTTAAAGAAAGAATATCTAATGTTATGAAGGTATCAAATTCATCCACTAGTTAGATGATCAAATCCATTGATATTAAGATGATATAGGGAAGCTAGATAATGACATAAGCCCACATATGAGATTTTGATTCAGTGTTGCCAGAGAAATCACTAGATTCTAAATCATGAAGTTTTAGATCGCTTGGTGAGAGAACTTCCAACATGCTACAATAAGTACTTTGATATTAATAGTCGACATCCTTAGTATAGATCAGGAGCTAAAAAATCCAACAAGAAACTCCCATGGTGGCTAGGGTAAACCCTAGAAATGACCAACAAAGGTGAGAAAATGATTCATTCTCCCCCCTTCCACACCATGAAATCAATTGTTAATATGAAAATATTTTTATATAAATTTGATAAATTATAACTTACCTAAAGGTCCTGCAAGGGTTCTAGAGTAGGAGTATGTAGTGGATTGAAGAATGAACTAGGTGCATTTAAATTTTTCCACATACACATCATTGCAAATTCACATCAAAATGGAATGACGTAAAAACATAATAATAATTATAAACATCTCACTCACTTGGTTTTTAGTATGCAAATGTATCGATATAAATTTGAGAAATTATAAATTACCTAAATTTCTTCCAAGGGTACTACTAGAGCATGGGTTTGTAGTGGATTAGACAATGAAGTGATTTATTTAAAGTTTTCCCACCTACACATCCCTAAAATTCACATGACAATAGAACATATGAGGTCAAACCATAATATTAATTTTAACAATATTGTTAATATGCAAATGTGTTGATGCAAATCTGAGCAATTATAATTTACATGAAAGTTCTCTAAGGGTATAGGAGCAAACATCTATTGTGGATTAGAGAATGAACTCGTTTCTTTTCAGGATTTTAAACCTACACATACATGAGGATTCATATGATAATGGAATTAGGTCAAACCATAATATTATTTATAAATACATAATTAATATAGTTGTTAATATGCAAATCATATGATCTTTCACACCTATTGGAGAAATACCTATATGGAAGTGTCCTAATTCTTACTCTCTGTAACAACCCTAGTAGAATATATGTTTAGGGATAATTAAGTAAAAATTTATTAGGTAATTAATTTTTCTAACATGTTATTAATTAAACAAAGATTGGTATAATGATACTAATTAAATACTAATTAATTAATTAATTGTTATAATTTGATTAATTAATTACCTGTTACATTCATTGACATGGGTATTAAATTTAAAAGGGTTAATAAATTTAATTGTTTAAATTAGAGGATTACGTATACAGAGGGGATAACGAGCATTAATAAACGAATAAGGAACATTAATAATTGGATAAGGAGCATTAATAATTGGATAAGACAATGAATTTGGGGATAAGGAAAGGGGAAGGAGGATATGAGGGGGCTAACAGAAGGAGGAGGGAGGATTTTTTATTTTGAGGGTTCTCTTGGATTTTCGGAGGGGATTTGAGTTCTGTAGTCGAGAAGGATTAGTACAGGGGGTATCGGTTTGCTGGAAGTTTTGGGCACGAGGGCCAGGATATCCATATGGTATCCTGGAGCTAGGAAGTTGTCCTAGTTGGCAGGGTGGAAACTCGGTTTGGGCAGAGTTGGTTCGTGGCTTCAAGCTGGGCAAGGCAGTAGCAGGAAGGTCAACAAGACAAGCGGAGGGTTAGCATCAGACCAAGGTATTTTAAATTACGTATTTGTTTTATTATGTTATGAAATTATTATTCATTGATAATTTAACATGCGTATGTGATGAATTAAAATAAATTATTGAGTTTTCTGCATTCAAGTAGAAGTTACTGTTTAAATTTATGGAATAAATTTTTATTTAATTAATACGGTTACTACACATGGTATCAGAGCCTTGGTTCAAAATCTGGAACCAAGGGCCTACCTACCTACCTACCTACCCACCTAACCTGTAAGCCAAATATACATTGATTTTAAGTATATATATTCATTAATAGGACGTATTAATGTTATAATTTTAACTACTTCTGAGTATTACCTTTATAAGAAATTCTTAAACTATAAACCGGACACTTTAACCACTTTTTCATTTTTGTAAAATTCATTATAATTGCACACAAAAATAAATAAATATATAAATAGATTTTTTTTCAAAACTTCTTTTGTGTTCGTCTATTCTTATTCATACAAACTCCTCTATCTGCATCAACAACAAATGGTCAAACTTTGCAGTTAAGTTGGGAAACTGGGATTGGGATTATGCTAGACAATTTACATATACATCTTCAAATAAAAATTAATTAAAAAATAAAAAATAAAAAAAAAGAAAGGAGTATGCTGGACACAATTTATACATAAATCTCCTAAAAAATTAAACAATCTTAAGCAATCTTAATACTCAGACCGGGGTTCAAAGCCCCTAAAGACATGTTGTTGCTTTAATGCAGCCAAAACGAACCAGGTGAAAGTGTTGGTGACAAAAAATCCCCAAAATCTTGAGGCTACCTCTCTAATTCAACACTTCATGGCGACCTTAAACAATACAAATTTGAAACAAAAAAATTCCCTAAAAAACTTGAGCTTACCTCTCCAATTCAACGCTTTCGATCGTTCCAGAGTGGGAGAAGAAACCTCGGACATGTTGTTCTGTTGCATTTGGAGGTTGTTTCTCTACGTACAGAACAAAGGCTTCTTTCACTCTCTCTCTAGAGGGCTTTCAATCTCACAGAGCTACTGTCCAGAGGGAGAAGAGTAGCTTCTTCACTCTTACGCTCAGGGAACTAACTATACGCTCTTAGAAGTCAATAAGGTTAGGGTAGACCATACTGATAGGAATGAGATAGAGACATTTCCTTCGTAACGAGAGTATGTTCAATATAATATATCGACATATATATGTTTACCTTTTCCATTGTAACAAAAAAAAATTAGAAATATAATCACTTGCACAGTGTAACTCTGCATGATCACAGTGAGACGCATTGCTTCCCTTAAAATTATGTTTCTCACCCTTTATGAAAACCCTACGCAACAATTTACCAAATGGGAAACAAAAATTGAAAACAGAAGTCAGTCGAGACCAAACGCATAAACTCCACGCAGCGAGTCACATAGAGGAGAAGCTCACAAGGGCGACCAAAATGGGTGTGCTACGCATCAATACGTAGGAGCCTATGGGGGTCAATATGAAGACCAAGCGCCGAGCCACGAGGGGGACCATATCGGTGGTAATAATGAAATAAAAATGAAATAAAAACGTGCACAGGTATAAATATATAACAAATATATGTGTATAGAGGGGAAGCCCGCGGGTTTGACCCCGGGGCTTGTTTGGAGAATTTGGTGTAAACGCGTCACAATAGAATCCATTACAAGTATTAATAATTGGATCAAGAGCATCTGCTTGCTAACACATTGCCCAAGGAACTCCTGTGTTGAGCCCAACAACCATAGATGCTGCCCATTTTACGTATGACTTCCCTGCTGCTCCGTAAGGCCCCTCAATGTTGCCATACTCATTCTCAATCTAAGCTAAGATAATCGGTCCCCCTTGAGAGTCAAAGAGTTTATCCTGCTTCATCATGTCCACGATCTTTGCAGTGAAATGCTGCATTTCATTCTTAAAGGGCTCGTTTTCAGTTCGGAAGTGGATCCTAGGAATTAAGTGTAACCAGACTGGAAAACCACCATAGTTCCATTCTGCGCATACATATGGACCAATGCGAATATGCACAAGCAGTCTAGCCTGCTGCACTATTTTCATGAACTTTACCAAATCAAACCTATCTTCAAAGTAGTACTTGTTTTGTTTCAGCTCATGCATATTCTAGAACACGTAACTCTCAATAATGTCCAGGCCTCCGTCCTTGGCCTTCTGAATAATATCAGGCCACATCTCTGGTGTGCTTCGAGGATAATGTATGGAACCAGATATGAGAACTCTTCGTTGGCCATCAATCATAAGACTTCTATGATCATAGGTAACATTGGCAGCAGATACATGTTTCCAATAGTAAAATCCATTGAACAAAAGAACATATATCAGAACCAAATGAAGGTTCCTCATGAGATCCATAACCTGCAAATCTAGTCAGAAATCAATACCAACAAACACCAAGTTGAGTATCTGTAATGTCAGATGCACAAAATACAACAAGTACATATTGTATCTGCGAAAATATTAAAGAAATTTTGCGAAAATATTACAGAAATTAAGGGGGCAAGTGATTAATGAACAAGGGGGGCCTGTTCTTGCACCACACAGCCCGAACGCAGCGCCCAACCATGGACGAGGAGCTGCACAAACACAAAGCACTTTTTTTTTTATCAAAAAAAAATAATAATTAATAAAACAAAAAAAAACCCCAATAGCCAACGCACCAGCACTCAACCAATTACCTGCCATATAATACAAATCCCAGTGCTAAATGCCAAGCCATCAAGAAGGAGGATTCTACAAGAATTCCTTTGTGCACACTGCATCTGAAACAAAACAATATACAAGCCTAGCGCCAAACGTGAATCCCACGAGGAACTATGGAGTGCGCAATAACCAGAGGAACGAGAGAGCTCACTCACCTCCAAGCCAAACACAAAACGTAATACATAGAAGCCATCACCCAAGCACCAATGCTCAGAGACGGGCATTGAGCCTGCCGAGAGGGACAAAGCAAAGTGGAGAGGCAGTAGAGGAAGGACGCGAAAGTGAAGGACGCGTTTAGGGTTTGGAGAGATAGGTGTAGGTTTATTTTGGAGGAAGCGGACACGTGGGCTTCATGCGTGCCCGATTTGATTGTTTTTTTTTTATA
>ML777801.1:2172028-2187725 GCA_009831015.1 Picea engelmannii | reverse complement strand
ATCCCTTCACTCTCTCAATGCTTTTGGATCTACATTGCTTCTTGAAGTGCCCTTATTTTCCATATCTATAGCATACATTTACAAAGTTTTCGAGAGATTTAGATCTACCCTTAGACTTAGATCTCCCACTTGAGGAGTTAGATCTATTTCTTTCCTAAGAGAATCCTCTTGCAAATAATGCATATGTGCTCTATCCTTCCATGTTCTTTTGTCTCATCTCCTACGACAACAAGGATGAAGTCGCATCATTGAAACTCAAGGTAGTTGTATTACTACCTATGGCTACAACCAGACTATCCCATGAGTTTGGTAAAGAGAACAATAAAATGATACACTTATCTTCATCTGAAATTTTAATCTCAATAGATAACAACTGACTTACCACAGTATTGAAGGCATTCATATGCTCTGTCACCGAGTCTCCATCTCTCATCCTCGGGTTATACATATTTTTCCATAGGAACAATTTATTTACCAGGGACTTAGACTGATACAAGTTCCCCAACTTATCCCATAACTCCTTGGTTGTAGCTTCCCCTGACACATTCAGTAATATTGAATCTGAGAGACACAATCGGATTGTGCTCTTTACCTTTCGATCCAACTTTTTATAGTCATCTACTGACATTCCTACAGATGAAGTACCTAGATCCACTGCGACCCACTGATCTCTGTCTACCAACAAATCTTTCATCTTGAGCTTCCACAACTCAAAACTTTGCCCATTAAATTTCTTGATCTCTATTTTCGAATTGCTCGACATTTTTCTTCACCTGAAGAATCAATACCGTAGATCTCCAACTATAACAAGGCTTATCACAGTCTCAAGCCCCTTGAACACAAAGGCGTCCCCTTGAAGCCAATAATTGCTCTGATACCAAATGTAGATTTTAACCTTGTACAATTATTTACTAAAAACATATTTTCAATAAAAGAAGAGAAAAGATACAATGGAAAATACACACATTGCACAGAGATTTTTCCCTTGGAAACCCAAACCGGGAAAACCAACATCTTCTATATTCATTCACTCATATATTGTTTACAATACAATATACATATAAAAGCCAGCGGCATCCAAAATGCTAATCCAATGACTTGGATTAGTCAACAACCCTACTTCTTTAACTGGAAATAGAAAACCATCGACGAAAAACCATGTGCCGAAAAACCACCCAAAAATGGACACGAAAACAGAGGATTTTTTTATTTTTTTGTTTCTGGAAAGTGTGCCCCCAACACAACTTAGACACTAGTTCTAGTGATTCAAAGAATATAACACATCTACAACAATATCATTACTCCACAAGGCTAATGATATAATATTTATTTAAATAAAATAAATATTATTATGTACTTTTTATAGATAAAAATAAATGAATTATAATTATTAAGAATGGGGTAGGTTATGAGTTGGAATTAAGTTGGTAGTGGCTCATTATTTGATTTTAGCCTTATTTGTAAGTGGTTAGGTATTTATCCAAAAAGTGATGAATAAATATCTAATAGACTAAATGATCATGATGGAAAAAAATGAATTATAATTATCAAAAATGAATTATAATTATTAAGAATGGGGTAGGTTATGAGTTGGAACTAAGTTGGTAGTGACTCATTATTTTATTTTAGCCTTATTTGTAAATGGTTAGATATTTGTCCAAAAAGTGATGAATAAATATCTAATAGACTAAATGATCATGATGGAAAAAATTAAACTAAATTCTTCATCATAATGAAAAAAATTAAACTAAATTATTAAAAAATAAAATAAAATTAACCATATTATTAAGTATATTAAGATGAACCGAATCCGAATTACTAGTTACAGTATAATTGTAGTTACAGTATGGTTGTATGAAAGAAAATTTTATGGAGTTTATATTAATGTTAAATAGAGATTGTTATGAATGGAATCTACAATCTAGTTACAAGCTAGAATCACAATATAGTATATCACAAGGTAACAGTACATCACATAGTGTTATGTGCTGAATCTACTATTAGTTACAAGCTACAATCACAGTACACCACATAATGTTATGTGCTGAATCTACTATTATTAGTCTATTAGTTACAATTTACAGTGTAGTTGTATCTGTAATTGTAGTTACAATATAGTTGTCTAAAAGAAAAGTTTATGGAATCTAGTATCTGGGATTGTAGTTACAGTATAGTTGTTTAAAAGAAAAGTTTATGGAATCTAGTATCTGGGATTGTAGTTACAGTATAGTTGTTTAAAAGAAAAGTTTATGGAATCTAATATTTGTGATTGTAGTTACAGTATAGTTGTCTAAAAGAAAAGTTTATGGAAACTATGGAATCTACTTATGGTTGTATAAAAGAAAAGTTTATGGAAACTATGAAATCTACTTATGGTTGTATAAAGCAAATTTTATGGAGTTTATATTAATATTAAATAGAGATTGTTATGAATGGAATATACAATCTAGTTACAAGCTAGAATCACAGTACATCACATAGTGTTATTTACAGTGTAATTGTATTTGTAATTGTAGTTACAGTATAGTTGTCTCAAATAAAATTTTATGGAATCTAGTTACAAGTTACAGTATAGTTGTATCTGTAATTGTAGTACAATATAGTTGTATCAAAGAAAATTTTATGGAGTTTATATTAGTGTTAAATAGATATTGTTGTGAACGGAATCTACAATCGAGTTAACAAGCTACAGTAACACTATACCATATAGTGTTATGAATTGAATCTATAATCTAGTTATAAGTTACAGTATAATTGTATTTATAAGTTACAGTATAATTGTATCTGTAGTTGTAGTTACACTAGCACAGTTGTTAACTCGCGGTTGGTGAACGCACTCTTGCGTTAAAAAAAAACCAGTGAAAACGCCACACCCATGCATGAAGAAACTGTCAACTTTCCAGCCCATCACACAAATAGTGGCTAAATTCCACACAGAAAACAAACCCTCCACATCTCAGCCACTTACGGATAGTTGAAGAATTTCAAAAGTTAATCATTTAAACGTGGCAATCATATAGTAATTTCTTAATATGATTAGGTAAATGTTAAAAAGTAAACAGGTTAACGAATGCATTTATAAATGCAAAGAAGTTATCAACAATAAATCCGACTCATTGATTTTGAAGGACAACTAAGAATATGCCAGCATCTTCAATGCATGACCATCAGATTAGAATTTAAGATTAAAACATCATTAATTGTGCCCATCTCCAATAGGTATAAGCCAATCGGCGTAAATATAATTGTAAATTGTATTTGTAGTTGTAATCTTTGTGATATAAGGAAAAAATGTATTAATTACTGTGGTAAACGTGGAAATGTTTCAGTTGGTAAAATTCCCAAAGCAATAAAAATCCAGGCAATTCATGGGGCTGACTGTATTACAACGGACGGAATTAGTAGTAATATAAAAGGGTTGGAATTAAGTTTGCTAATCATTTGAACGTGGCAATTATATGGTCACACAGTAATTTTTTAATCATATTAAGTAAATGTTAAAAGATTGGAATTTATGGTTAAAAGATGATTAAATGTGTACATTTCAAATAGTTCTACGCCTTTATACCTAATAAATATTAAATGAAGATTGTTATGAACGAGTTACCAAATCTCGTTACGAGCTACAGTCACATAGTATTATGAACCGAATCTGCAATCGAGTTACAAGTTACAGTCGCAGTACATCACAGAATCGAGTTACAAGTTACAGTGACAGTACATCACATAGTTGTATCAAAGCAAACTTTATGGAGTCTATCAGTGTTAAGTGAGAGATTGTTATGCATGATCCATATTCAGTTGCTAATGATGAAAAAATATGATCAGGAAGTGACAGTACGCGCGGGTGCACCTCCTGGCCCGCTGGCCCTCTTATCTTCTATGACAAACTGATAATGAAAAAAGCCGACACAAATCTGCACTGAGCGCTGTTTTGTACAGATGAAAAGCCCACTATTGTGGACCTGAATTTGTAACCTAAGCTGAGACTTAATCATTCCCATGAACACATTTATTGCTCCAATTACAGAGCTATCCCATCCTAATCCTTGCCAAATTTGTAGCTTGGGTAGTATTTCTGATTTTTCCATTAGTTGCTCTTATGTTGTTGTTGCACTGCCTGTTCAATTGTCGGGCACGAGCCGGAATTGCGATCAGAGCGTCGGCTTTGATGGTGCAGGATTTCATGCACGAATACATCGACCCTTGTTTTCCACGTCCTTGTCGGCCGTCCTTCGCCATCGACATAGCCGCCACTGGTTTCTTCGTGCACTCCACAAAAGCCGAAACGAACGGATCTACTTCGTCGACCCTCTTCTTTGACCGGCGCTCCACCTGAAACACTTCCACGACGGAGAATTCCGATGGACTCGGCGTTGAGTGCTCGCCAAAACAGCCGTCCAGAGTCGGCGATTTGTGGTCCTTTGAAACCCCCGGTCTCTTCTCCCACGAGAATGGAATTCCGGTATGAGATTTGGTGGTAGGACTCCAGTAAGGCGACCATGGCGGCGAACTCGGCGAAGATGAAGACGAACACACGGAATAACTGTAACTGTCAGCTGGTCTCAGACTCAGATTCAACCCACTTCCATGGCTGCCCTTTGAATTCTTAAACCAGTCTGAGAGCGGGCCCGTCTTCTGCTTACTCTCTTTACCGCTCATTTTTTTTCCTGTAGCTTTGAAAAATGGCCTTCTGTGATGCAACCTGAGTCTAATATTCAGGGGCCAGATTCAACGAGACTTTGCAGATATTGCTACAGGACCGCCATGAGATACAAGCTTGAAATTGCTCCCAATCCTCTATTTATTTTTACTGAGAGCTCTGAAAATCCTGAAACGAGGAGCCCACTCTGACACTCGTCGGAATTAGCACAAGCAAACAAGAGTTTTATAAAGGATCGACCTGCCATTTCCAGAGTTGCAGATTAATCATCTTTCCATTCATAGAAGAAATATATCTAAATGGAAAAAACGGCACCATTGGGAATGAAGTAATTATAGCACACTAATTTCGAATAACGCCATGCTTTTTTCCTTTCAAGCTTTTCCTTTCGCTTTCGAAAAAGTGAATCAAAATTAAGGGTTTTAGCGTGGGGTTGAAGCTATTAGAATTTACCTAGTACTGTGTGAAATAAAAGATAGTGAGGTACAAGTATGACTTGTTTAATTGTTTTATGTTTTTTTTATCAAATTGCTTGCCTTATATAAATTTAGTTGAAATCACAAATATTATTTTTTTAAACTGTATTTTTGAATGTAAAATGAATTTAGTGTCTTGAAATTTTTTGGGGTATTTTCATTATATAGATTTAATTATTCAAATTAGATTCAACAATTTCTTGTTCAATTTTCAGTAAAATTAAAAGAATAATATTCTCCAAAAAAAAATTCAAAATTTAAAACATTTAGACTAACTTAAATTAAAAAATACTTTAGAATTCAACAATATACATCTTTAAAGTAAACATAACTTTAAATTCAACAATACACATTTTAATTTACAAAATATAGGGAATGTTTATTGTTTGTTCATCCAAAAATTTACAAAATATCATTTTAATTACAAAATATAAGAAATGCTTATTGTTTGTTCATTCAAAAATCTCTATAAACGTTATCACATCACCTCAAAATAATTAATTAAAACTTAGAATAACAAAACATTATTCCACTTAATTAAATTTAAAATTTAAAATTTCAATTTTGTGATTGAATTTCCTCTATTGGTGGCCATTAATTTTTGTGATTGAATTGCCTTTGTTGGTAGCCACTAATTGCAAGTTCCAAATTGTGTCATCATGACGAAGGGAGATATGGTATAATGTTGGGTGTATGTGGAGACTATAACATCCATGAATTTTAAACATGGCCCCACTCATGATCAGAATATTGGACCATTAGGGGAGAAGGTTGAGAATAGACAGATAGTGGCAGTTGTTTGGTATAGTTCTGTTTGATTGTGTTTAATATAACCATGTTTTGTAGTTTTCCTTGTCACTTGTGACACCTTCAAATCTATACGTTCCTCCTTAGAATCAAACTTATTTAACAGCATTTATCCCCTTCTACCTAGAATTGTATGATGATGTAAATTTGTGCTTTTGGAATTTGGTATACATTCCACAATTTGATCATTGGTACCATGCATTCTCCGAATCTTATTTTCAATGTTATTATTGGTTTATATAACTTTGACATTATTATTTAAAGGTGAAATGGTTGGTTATTGTTATGAGTAATTTACTTTGTCACAATGTTAAATGTGTGATATATATGCTTTATAAGAAAAATATATATTTTATAATTTAATAAAAATTAAAATTAAAATTAAGATATTTCTTATATTAAGATGTATTATTAATTATGTTCATATATGTATAAATAAAAATTAAGATGAGATCTATTGCAATTTGGAAGGATGTTGTGATGAAGATTTAAATATCACTTTTATTTTGTATTTTGGATGGAGGAATGTAATCTTATTTTATATTGTTTTATTATTATTATTTTGGAGATCAATTTAAATTAATTATATTAATATTAAATTATCTTAATTTTAAATGTATTAATATTTTAGTTTTTTAATTATAATTGGGAGATTTTATATTAAGTAAAAACTGTAAGAGCTCACAACAATAGTACATTAAAGGCCCGTCTCAAAAATTTTAGAATAGAAAGTAAAAAAGAGAGACATCTTCCAGCATATAGTTGTACATCATAACTAGTTCAGTAGACAAAACATCCTAGAATAGCTTAATGGTGTAGATTCTACAAAACAAACCTAAAAACTTGATGACTTTGTCAAACATATAGACTTAACAAAAGGCATAACTCTTGATTGCTTCTTTCAATGTTGCCTTGATTAGATCTGAGTCCCAATTCACAACTTCCATATCCTTGAGGATATAATGCATTGTTTCTTCTTCCCTCCACTTCCCACAGTTTGAATTGATAGATTTCACTTGATTGGATGCTCCATAGTGATCGCCCTTGGTCAAATTAACTACCATATTACAAATCATGTTACATTCTAACTCCAGAACATTGATCTAACATTTAGGTTGCACCAAGGTTCCCATGATTGTTCCAATTTGGGTGGTGACTTATGATCTTGCCCATGAATTTTTATTGTGGTCGAAAGGACTGAACTACTATTTCCCGAAATAACATTCTCATAGATTCACAATGCATGTTTTATCTCCTCAAACTCTCTATAATTCACCTGAATAGAGAAACAATACAAATCTCAATGCAAATTTAAAGCTCAAAACTATCAACAAAGCCTTACCCTTGATCCACTATCAGATCCCTCAAAGCTAGAATAATTGTTGGCTTGATTAAGGGAAATCAAAGAAAGCACCACCCGAATAATCACTAAGCATAGGACTCCAAGGTGGCAACAAAGAATCTGAGAATGGACTTCCGGAACTCAAGAGTAGAGGAGAACAAGAAAAAAAACCAGCCACCCAAAGCACATAGAAAACTCCTCCCTTACCCAAAAGTCCCCAATTTGGTATTAACAAGGGCCAAAATAAAAAGAGGTCTAACTCTCCCACAAAAGAATGAAAATCATCTAGAAACATAATAGGACCCCTAGAAGATGAAACCAAAACAAGGACTAAATCTCCAGAGCTAAAACTTGAGACAAACCCATTGACTGCCAATTATTCAACAATAAAAAAAATGAAACAAGGATGGTAGATTACATGTGATACAAAAGACAAAAAAATCCACACTCACAAGCAAAACCCAATTACCAGAAATAACTAAACCAAATCTTGAACCTATAGACTAGGATCTCCACATAGGAATGTCGAACCATAGAGCCATATTCCAACAATGAAAAAGAGAATTGTTATCCATGAACTCAAAATCATGTGAGATAAGTTTTCAAGGAAAGCGAGGGGATGGGAAGTGTTGCTTCTCATAATACATTCTATCATACAACAAGCTTATCTTACACTAAGCCATGTGCCTCCTTAATCGAATGATATGTGTGTTGTCCTCCATTAATATATCATGGTATAGGTTGGATGGATGCCTTACCTTTGATAAAAAAATATCCCCCTCTTTTAATGAAGTAGCTTCGTTGGAAAAATTGTTTTCTCTTTAAAAAGTATAGAAGTGCACACTGAAGAATGATTTTGATTTTAATTTTATTTTTAATTTTTAATAATTTGAATTAAAACATTTTTTATTAATTTTACTCGAACAGAACAGAAAATATGAAGAGAGCAGAATGTGCACATATCAAAGAGCATGAGAAGGAAAAATAAAGAATAGATAGAAAGAGACAACAATTCAATCCAAGTATGAACAGAGAATAAGAATAGTGTAGCAGAGAAGAATTGCAGAATAGTGAAGAAGTGGTAAGAATTGATATATCTGTATTGTTGGTTATTCAGTCATTTATTTATAATCACGGAGGTAGGGTGGTGCTAGGGACGAATGTGGTCCTATGATATTCAATTTGATTCTTGAATATTGAGAGTTGTAGCTTCCATCTAGTTGTGGCTAGAAAATAGGGTGGCAGGGTGGATCTTGGGAAAACACTGATTTTTCTGCATGCAAGTTGGTGCTTGTATAAGTGGAAGTAGGTTCTTCCATCCAGTTGGTGATGGAACACTCAGAGATTTGGTTCTTCCTTCTAGTGGGTGCTAGAGAAACCAAAGAGTTGGTGCTCTCAAACAAGTTGGATCTTGTAAAACAGAGGTAGTAGCCTCACATTGAGTTGGTGCTCAATTATAGATGATGTACAAAACTTAAAAGACTGCCTATCATTTCAAAGAAGAAGAGGTTTTCTCCCTTTATGGGTTTCCTCGTGAAAAATTGTCTCTGTGTATATCTTATGTGTGAGTGATTCTCATTATTTATGTTGTCCATATGTTGTATAATATCGATGGTCACTTGGATAAAGATTAAAAATGGTTTAATTGACTTAAAATTGTTTAAGCACAGTAACAACTGATACACCTCCCCTCTCAGTTGTCTTAGTAATTTCAATAATTGGTATCAGAGCGGGTTCCTTTTATTTAAAGGTAGATCTATAAACTTAAACATGACAATTCATGAAGGAACTTCATCCACTAAGCCCCCTCTATTTGATGGAACATATTTTTCCTTCTGGAAGATTAGAATGAGAACATACTTAATGGCCTTAGGTGTTGATGTTTGGGATGTAGTAGAGACAAGATATACAAAGCCTGTTGTGCTAGCTTCCAAGGATGATAAGTTAGAGTTTATATTTAATGCTAAGGGAATGAATGCTATCTTGAATGTACTTGTTGAAGCTGAGTTTGTAAAGGTGATGCATCTTGACATTGCCAAAGCAATGTGGGATAAACTTATTAGCAGTTATGAAGGAAATGAGAAAGTAAAAGATGACAAACTTCAAACATACAAATTGAAATTTGAGCAACTAAAGATGAATGAAGATGAAACAATTAGCAAGTATTTTTTAAGAGTTGAAGAACTTGTAAATGCCATGAAGGGTCTTGGTGAGAAGATTGAAGAATTATTTTTAGTTCAGAATATTTTAAGATCTCTACTTGATAAATTTAATCCAAAAGTATTTGCAATAGAAGAACTAAGTGATCTAAAAACTCTGTCCATTGATCAAATCCTAGGAACTCTAACTTCATATGAAATGAGAATTAGCAAAGATAAATCCATTACTAGAGAAGCAATTGTTAAAGAAAACAATAATATTGATTCAAAATTAGATGATATTGAGGAAAAATTTGTGAGAAGGTTAAAGAAACGATCAGGAAAATATCAAGGTAAGCTCCCCTTAAAATGTTTTAACTGTGGTAAGATAGGTCATTTTTCATCTAAGTGTCCTCATTAGAAAAAGGACCAAAACTTTGATGATGAAAAGAAATACAAATTTAAGAAATATCGTAAAAAGCAAAGTTTGTGTGCAAACAATGATGACTCCTCAGAAGACATAGATAGTGATTCATCCTCTGAAGACAAAGTGAATGATTTTGTGCTTATGGCCATGGGAGATCTTGATAATTAATAGTTAGGAGGTGAAATGGATGATGAATAAATTTTGGTGGATATGGAAGGTGAATTAATCAGTGCCTTGGAAGAAATTGACAAACTCAGATGTAAGAAGAGAAAACAAAAATGGTTGTTGATGTAGTTTAAAATGAATGATAAAAAACCTGATGAAGACTTTTCTCTACTAAAAGTGGAGTTAGAAGAGGCAAAGAAAATAGAAGACATTATCAAAAAACAATTATCAGAGACGAAATCAAGGTGTGAAGCCTTAGAAGAATAGATAGTAAAAACCATAAAAGAAATGGAGAAGTTTAAGGCATTGTATCACCAAAATCTATCAAGTATTAAAGCCTCAGGAGAATTAACTTCCATTCTAAATCAACAAAGGAATCCAAAGTTGAAAGCTGGCTTGGGATATGAAGAATGATCAAGTAGTGATCATCTAAGTAATACAGAACCCATCAAGTTTGTCAAATCTACAATCATTGACAACAACCACTCTACATAAACAAAGAAAGAAAATCAGCCACCAAGAAGGAATGAAAGAAAAAGTACCAGAATGGAATCTATAGATCAAAGAAACTATCAACATGGAAGAAATCGACCCACTCAAAGAAGATAGTCTTCTTCCAGGTACAAAGGATTTTTCTATGGATATTGGTTTTTCTGTTCTAACTTTGGTCACAAAGTTATAAATTGTTCTTTAAGATTTAGATACATGAGCAATCAAGTTTTTCAAGGAATAATTATCTTCCACCACAAATATTGAGACAACCAAGCAACAAACAATCACAGACTATAAATCATGTGATGACTGGGAGAAGGACACAGGTGAAACACAACAACAATTATGAGCATAACAATTGTTATGATCTATTATTCAGTGAACCAGAATGTTACAACTTCCATAATTATGGACATAAAGCTACAGATTGTCGCTTAAGAAACTATAAGCCATATCTAAATCCTACTGCTGAAAATTTCAAGGTTTGGAAGAAGAAAGAAGATGACCAGTGAACATTAGTGTTATCATCCCAAAGACAAAAGAATCCCTGATATATTGACAATGGATGTTCCAAACATATGAATGGAGACAAAAGTAAGTGTCTAACGCTAAGTGAAAACAAATCAGGGAATGTAACTTTTGGAAATGATGCACTAGGAAAAATAAAAGGTAAAGGAATGGTAAGCCTTAGTAATGGCAAAGGAAAAGCTTAAGATGTGTTGTTTGTAGATGGTCTGAAACATAATCTACTAAGTGTCAGTCAAGTTTGTGATAACGGATGTGAATTTGTTTTTACTTCTAATGATTGTAAAATAAAGTCTTTGAATTCAGGACAACTGGTTGCAAAAGGGATAAGAACAAAAAACAATGTCTATGTGTTAAAAGAAGAAAAAGATGAATGCCACTTAAGAAAATATGATGAAATTTGGCTATGGAATAGGAGACTTGGACACCTAAATTTTGATCATATAATCAAGCTTAGAAACAATGGGGAAGTAAAAGATTTTCTGAATATATCAAAGCTATATGACTCTGTTTGTAAACCTTGTCAGATAGGAAAGCTTACTCACACTCAGTTCAAATCTAAAAACTTTCCTTCAACAAAAAAAGCTCTCCAGTTAGTACATATGGATTTATGTGGACCATAAAGAAAATAAGGTACAAGAAAACAAAACTATTTTATGTTTATTGTTGAAGATTATTCTAGACTAACGTGGGTTTCCTTTTTGAAGGAAAAATCTAAAGATTTGAAAAATTCAAAGTGTTTAAGGCTCTGAATGAGAATCAAACAGGAATAATATTGAAGGCAGTAAGGCCTGATAGAGGAGGAGAGTTTAGTTCATGGAACTTCAAAGAGTTTCAAAGAGTTATGTGATAAACATGGAATCAAACGAGAATACACTATTCGAAGAACTCCACAGCAAAATGGAGTTGTTGAGAGGCAAAATAGATCAGTACAGCAAATGGCAAGATCAATGATGAATGAAAGGAATATACCTCAGACATATTGGATGGAAGAAATCCATACAGTTGTTCACATTCTTAACAAATCTCATCTTAGGCCACACAGTGACAAGACTCCTTATGAACTATGGTTTGGAAGACCTGCTTCAATCAAGCATTTTAAGGCCTTTGGGAGTAAATGTTATATCAAGAATAATGATGAAAATATTGGCAAATATGATGACAAGGTTGATGAAGGTATATTCTTAGCTTATGCTACAAACAGTAAAGGGTACAGATGCTATAATAAGAGGCTACATAAATTGGTTGATTGTATCGACATAAAAGTTTATGAAGAAACCCCCGTCAGAAATGTAAGAAGTGTTGAACAAAGAACGAAATATATAGTTGAAGATGAAGATGAATAGGTCTAAGGATCAGAAAGGGAAGAATCTAAATCAAATGAAGATACAAATACTCAGGCTGACACAAATCAACAGAAAGAAACAAAACCACCTCTCATAATTGTTAGAAAACATCATCCTGAAAATCAGATAATTGAAGATATAAATAAAGGAGTTCAGAAAAGAAGGAAATTAGTTAAAGACTCAGAACAATCTCAGATTTCTTTTCTATCTATGATTGAACCTAATTTTTTTTATGAAGTTAGCAACCATGATGATTGGATTAGAGCTATGAATGAAGAACTTGATCAAATTGAGAAAAACAATACTTGGGAGTTTGTTCCTAGATTAGAAGATAAGAATGTAATAGGTTTGATCTGGATTTCATGAGCAGAAAGAAATGAATACATATTATTAATAGGTTCTTAACACAAAATAACAGAGATACAGTAAAACTAGTTTTCTATTCAATAAAGAAATAAGAGGAAACTGTTGTCCACTGAAGAATGATTTTGATTTTAATTTTATTTTTAATTTTTAATAATTTGAATTAAAACATTTTTTATTAATTTTACTCATAATTGTCTTTTTCTTCCAATGGCTATTTCTTGTTCTCAACCTTTATATCTACTCTCATGTATGTTATTTTTTAATCACTATTTTTTCTTGTCCTTGATGATGGGTGGACTGTCCACTTGAAACTTTGGACGTTTCAAAACCATATGCCTAATAACAATTTTTGAGTCCCCTACCACAATCAAGTTTTGAATGCAATGTGTAAAAACTCCAACTAAACATAGTTTCTATTATTCCTCTAGTGATAAATCAGCTAAATATTTAAATCTATAAAGTATTTAAAATTTATTAAAATTAAATAATAATAATAATAATTAATTAAATATTATAACCATGTTTTAAAATTTAAATATAATGTATAAGAGTAAAATTTCAATTTTTTGGAATATAGATATAAATTATTATAAAAATATTTAAAATTCACTTGAATTGATTGAACCATTCACTTAAAATATATTATTCATCTAAAAATGATAATTAGATGGATTTTTAGTTTATAGTTTTTAATTAAAAAATTATTTAAAAATACAATAAATTTAGCCATGGGTTAATTTCCCATGCTTTTTCTAAAAAAAAGAATTGCCAATTTTTATTTTTCCTAAAAATGATTTGCCCAAATTTTATAGGATAAAATTATTTTACCTTAAAATTCACCAAAATTTTATACAAACTCTATAAAATTCTTAGAAATTTGAATATGTTTACAAAACTATTGCGAAACATTTTACAGTTTGCATATTAAGTACCAATAAGATTCACCAAGGTTTCTACATTTTAAAATAAATCTCCATCCTTAAAATTATCCATGGTAGTTTTTATGTTGAATGCAACAAGTTTGGTCTTGTTGGATCAATGTCATATTAGACTTAGTATTGAATGCAATCAAAATTAATGGTGGCACGATTCCTAAATATCTAACGATGTAATACAATGGTTTGATTCCCTAGGTTAATAATGTATTTTTTTTATTCATGAAAGGTCGAAGTCCCTATAAAGTTAAAAAGCTAGAGTGCCTAGAAATTTAATACTTTGAATATTGTTAATAATAAAATGCATCTCTTGCTGCTAGATGGACAAGGACAAGATTTATAGGGGGCTATGATTCCATAAGAGATGGGGGAGTTGAGGGGATAATCCTCTATATTTTTAATTATTTTTATTTACCTATCTTTGAATTTGAGAGAGAAGAGAGGGTTACATGAGCTTCTTGGGGGAAGCCATGTTATGCATTGCATTATTTAAACATTGTTATTGATTATCTTGGGGGTTGGCCATACATTGTTACTCAAATCGTTTTTGTATTTGTTCCCTCTCATTCACTCTTCTTGATCATTCTTGTTTTGGCATGGGGAATGGAAAACAAATTGTTGAAGGTAATGAGCCATGGTTGGCTAGCTATAGGAATTATTAGTGCATTCCAGCAATGAATGGATTCTTATGTTCATGAGATTGTTGACAATTGTGATAGGAATGTACACAACTGAGAATCCTTGGAGTTTCCAATTTTGACATTTCCTAAGAAATAGCACTGAGATCCATAGAAAGAGGTGGAACATCCTAAGAGATTGCATTTCAGAGAAGGGGATTCATCTCTTTGGGTTGTGTAGGATGAAAGGGGAAGAGAGCTAACAAACTAGGATTGTTTTGTGGTTGATAAACCCGTGAGAGCTTGATTGTTGACTAGTTTGGGAAACTAAGTATTGGTCTGAGACCCATCATTGTGGATTAATAGCCTCGACTCAGGGGCAGTCTGTTGTAGAGATTTTATGTGAAATATAGCCTAAGGCTGAGTGGAACGTCCTACGTTTGCAGTCAGTTGGTGTAATTACATTTTAAAGATAAGTTCTTTGCCATGTGTTTCTCTGCTTGTATATTAATATATGTTGTTTATTAAATATCATCTATGTGATGTGTTTATGTTATGCATGTTTTCTAGTTATTGTTGTGCTTGGCATGTTAAGAATTCTTTTATGGAATTTAATGGTTCTTGATGACTGCATGTGCTATGATCATGTTTCTTGAATCTAAAGAATGATAGAAAAAAATTGAAATTAGTCCAAGAAGACAAATTTGGAAGTACCTGGGGCAATGGGTACATTTCAGATCAGTTTAGATAAAATTGTTTTGTTTGTTGGTGATTGGGTTGGTTACAAGTGGTATCAAAGTTGTAGGTTATAGAATCAAGCCTTCAAGGGCATTCTACATGACATAAGTTGTTTGGATGAGTTTCCTTTTCGGGTGAAATTATTTTCTACAGGACATCATTAGAGGGGCGAGTTTTTGTGGTTTAACATTGTCATTCATCCCTTGAAACCATGTTCAGCGGATCCCTCATGGCCCAATATTTCCATCAAGCCATCATTTTCTTGATTTGGGAATCGAGATTGAGAGTTATTCCTTCTTGGAAGACATCGCACAACATTCATTGACCTAGCCTCTACGTGGATCACCAACCATTGATATATGATCTTCCTATTTCTTTTATCCCACATGCATCACAGAAGGTTTGCATAACCAGTTTACATTCAACAAAAAACCCTTTGTCACTTGTGTTGAGACCACATATTGTACCCTTTTACTCATACTTTTTTGCCATTGTTATACCCTTCATCACCTATATTTAGACCCATATTATCACTTCATCTGATCACCTCAAGGTATACAACGTCCTTTCTCATCACTATATGTTTAATTTGTTTTGCATAAATACTTTACATTACTTTTGAACCTAACCATTGATTAGAAGTGCAGAAGTGTCCATATT
>ML777801.1:2158613-2171928 GCA_009831015.1 Picea engelmannii | reverse complement strand
CTTTACTACAACACTAAGTGCTTTTGGAATTGAGCATATATAGTGCGCAGCTATCTTTGAAACAAAAGACTTCCCTGGGTTGATAATTTATGTTTCACTTGGTTGTTTGAAATTAATTAAGCAATTATAGTGACCAACAACTTGTGTGTGAAGCACAAAGATCCATGGAACCCTGTTGAGCTTGAGCATAATGCAATTTTTGGATACCACCTCAGTGCCCCATTAGTATGCCTAGTCAATGGCCAGTAATACTTCGTACATGCCAATTGTCACCCTCTAATAGGTCCATTCACTACCATGTGTCATTGGAAGAGTAGTGCAGAGGTCAAGACCCCATGAGAAAATCCATTCACCGGACATGAAACCACTTGGGAATAAAGAGATTTCGAGGTGTCCGGACCAATGGATTGGTGGACCGGATCAGAAATCACTTAGGAACTAAGGGAGAAAGTGGTGTTATCCTTGGTGGTTGGTGGTATGGGTGGATTCCCAACCATTGATCTATGATATTCTTATTTATTTTATCCCCCATGCATCATAGAAGGTTTTCATAACCAATTTATATTCAACAAAGAACCCTTTGTCACTTGTGTGTGAAGCACAAAGAGCCATGGAAATCTGCAGAGCTTGCACGTAATACAACTTTTGGATACCACCTCAACGCCCCATTAGTATGCCCATTAATCCTTTGTACATTCCATTTGTCACCTTGTGATAGGTCTATTCTCTACCACTTCTCATTAGAAGAGTGGTGGAGAGGTCAAGACCCCATGAGAAAATCCATTCGCTGGACCAGAAACCACTTGGGAATGAAGAGAGTCGAAGGTGCTCGGACCGGTGGCTTGGTGGACTGGACTGGAAATCACTTAGGAACTAAGGGAGAAAGTGGTGTTCTCCTTGGTGGTTGGTGGTAGGATGAGGTTGAATGGAAGCTTTTGTGAGGTGGCTTGATGGACCAGACTGAATTCATATGGAATTTCTGCGGTGGGTCGGTGGCTCGGTGGAATAGACCAGAGTCGTTTTGGAGTTCCACAAGGAAAGGGGAAACTATTTTCAGTGGCCCCGGTGGCTTGGGTGGCTAAAGTATAATGATCGGACCATACTAGAAACCTATATAGAAACGAGAGAAAGGGGAAAATGGTGATTGATGGTCTAGTGTCCCGGTGGCCAAATCCCATTCACTGGATCAAATTGGAGGAATATAAAAGTGAGGAGAAAGGGAATCATTCCATGATGATTTATGGACCAATGATCGATTCTGAGTCAATTAAAATCATCATCCACACCAAAAGATAGTTAGTTTTGGTCAAAAAATTCTAAGTTTGATTTAAAAAAAAAAACGACAAAGTTGCAAAATCCAGATTGTTGTAAAATATTAGTGGAGTGACATATGGAGAATATGAACATTGTTGTGTGTTCACCATTATTTTTACTATCAGTTCCCAATACATTTTTTTCTTGATTCCATATATTTTTTCTTCTACAGTTGATAGAATTTGGTCTTTCACTAAAATTGCACTAGTAAAGAAAGTGTATAAATGGGGTGAAAATGGATTTTTCAGGAAGCCATAACTTACATCTCCGAGATCAGATTGAGGAACAAGAATAGTCATTGAAAATTTGATGCAAGAGAGAATAACCTAGAATTAGTATAATTGGGAGAAATGTTATATATGTCTTCATGAATTGAGAAAAAAGAGGACCTATAGAATTAATTGACAAAAACTTATAATACATATAATTCTAACAAAAATGGTTGCTTACACATTTTGTAGAAGTATAATAAGATCAGTTCAAGATGGGATTACATATTAGAGTCATGGAAGATGGGAAAGGGGCATTTAGTCATGAGAGAGAATCCAAAGGCCAACATATCAATGTTGGTAATGTAGTGACATAATCTAATGGACACAGGAGCAGAGTGGAACCAATTTAATTGGTAGAAACTATGAGAAGTCTTACATTGCAGGTGCAGAGTTATAGATATGAAAATGAGAAGATGATGAGAGAAAATAATCAAATAAATTATCTATGATGTGAATCCTAAATCAGTTGCAGAGGAGGGTGAAGAATGGATTAGGCTCAAGACATGAGGAAGAAGGTCGACATAACTACAGAAGACCCAGACACTTAATAAGTACTAGTAGAAGTCATAGGCATCAATCACCTCATTACTTAGCTAGGAATTTTTATGCATCAGAATATTCAAGGAGAAGTCCATAAGGGTCTCATGTTAAAAATCAAAGAAGAAGATATGATTTGGATAGTTTGCAAGGAGAGCTTAGGAAGATTAAGCCACCATCCTTTGATGGTGAAAGAGAAAGGGGAGATTATGTTGAAGCCTATTTTCTTGGAATCATGAAGTATTTTTAGTTGCATAAATACTTATCTAACCTAGAAGCTAGGATTTCCACATACTATTTGCATGGAAAAGATTCTATATGGTGGGATCAGTTGAAGCAATTTGAGAACATTAATGAGAGTAGGATCACTTGGAAGCAGTTCAAGAAATATTTCAAGAAGGAGTATCTTTCAAAGAACTACCATAAAAAGAAGATGCAATATTTATTTGAACTCAAGTTGGGGAGCATGACCATGGGGGAATATGAAAATAAGTTATTAGGATTGTTGAAGCATGTGGGGTTTATCGGGGATGTAAAGGTGAAGACACAAAGGTTTTTGAGTGGACTGCGATCTCTTTTTAAATATAAGATTCAATATGATGAGCCCAAAACTTTGAGATAGACCATGTTATAAAGGCTAAGTACATGTATACGCAAGAAAATAGTAGATAATATTTGCATAAGTATTGGAATTATAAGAATAAGGAGAAATATGATCAGAGAAGGAAGGGATTCAAACCTCCCTTCAAAAGAAAAATTCCTAATACAATTCAACAAGATCATCCTACCAAGAATGAATCCAAGATGGAACACTCCTTAGGAAAAATGGGAATACCACCAATTAAATGTTGGGGATGCAAAGAATATCACATGTACAAGGATTTCTCTCACAGATAAGAAAAAATGAGTACCTTTCACACCATCCAAGAGGTTATGATAATAGAATACATGGGCATAAATATTCCAAAAATATATACAACCTTGGAATATTGACAAGAAGAACACCAATCCCATATGATTGAGGTGGAAGGTAAGATCATTAATCAATCTGTTTCTATTTTAACTGATTCAAGAGAAATCCATAATTACATCGATCCTAAACTAGTGGACATATTTCATTTGAAGAAGAGTGAGATTGAAAAATCAATTTTGGTTCAGCTAGCCAATGGAACCAAAAGAAGGATTAATGAGACAGTCGAAGGTTGTCTAGTAAATTTAAATGGATTAAATACAATTATTGATCTAAATATCATACCATTAGGATCTTATGATATCCTAATTGGAATGGATTGGTTGGAAAAATATCATGTTTTCCTAGATTGTCATAACAAGACATTTACATGTCTTGATAAAGAAGGGAAACAAATCATTGTGAAAGGAATTCCAAGTTACATTTCTATAAAGGATATTTCAGCCTTAAAGTTGAAGAGATGTTTTAGGAAAGGTTGTCAATTGTATACAACTCATGTGGATGAGCTAGAAAATACCAAAGGCCCAAGTGTTGAAGATTATTGAGTATTGCAAGAGTTTGAAGATGTATTACAATAAATACTAAGAATACCACCAAAGAAGGATATACATTTCTCTATTGATTTAGTACTAGGATATTCCCCAGTGTCAAAAACTCCTTACAGAATGAGTACACCACAATTAAAATAATTAAAAATGTATCTAGAAGAATTGTTGAAGAAAGGGTACATACGCCCAAGTGTTTCACCTTGGGGAGCACCAGTAATCTTTGTTAAAAAGAATAATGGAACATTGAGGCTGTTTATTTACTTTAGACAGATGGATAAAGCCACTGTGAAGAAAAAATACCCTCTACCCAGAATTGATGATCTCTTTGATCAACTAAGAGGAGCAAAGATATTTTCAAATATAGACTTGAGATCAATATGTACCATAAGTTAAGAATCAAGGAAGAACACATCAGTGAGACATCCTTTAGAACCAAGTGTGGAAATTATGAATTTGTAGTGGTGCCATTTGGAATGACCAATGCACTAGCTATCTTTATGTGCTTGATGAATGGCATATTAAAAAATTATCTATATAAGTTTTTCATTGTGTTCTTGGATGGAATACTTATCTATTCTAAATCAAAATAAGAACGCAACCATCACTTGAGGTTTGTACTTCAATTACTAAGGGAACATCAACTTTATTCCAAGCTTAGTAAGTGTTTTTTTTAATAGGAGAAAATCCATTATTTGGAGCACATTATTTCAAAAGAAGGTATAACAGTATATCCAGAAAAGATTGAAGCCATTAAAGGATGGACAACACCCAGGAATGTTTCAAAAGTTAGATCTTGCATGGTATTAGCTAGATACTACAAGAGATTTATAGCAGGGTTCTCTAAGATTGCTCATCCCATCACTTCTTTACAAAAGAAGGGAATTAAGTTTGAATGGAAAACATGGTGTAAATATAATTTTAATTTGTTGAAGGAATTACTTACTAGTGCACCTATTTTGAAGGTTGTTGACCCAAATGAGAATTTTGTGGTATGTACAAATGCATGCAAGGAAGGAATTGGTTGAGTCCTCACTCAAAATGGAAATGTCATTAGTTATGAGTCTAAAAAGATTAAATAACATGAGATGAATTATGCCACACATGATTTGGAGCTTGCTGCCATAATTCATGCATTGAAGATGTGGAGGCATTATCTATGTTAGAAAAACAGGATCATAGAGCAATAAAATTAAAAACAAAAGTGGAAATAAAACATAGAAGATACACAATACAATAGAGACACATATATACATGGTTCACCCAGTGTGGGCTACATCCACTAGAGAAATTGCTAGGTCCTTTTTTTTTTATTTTCCAACAAATGAAGGGATACAACCTACAACACACCCATTGTAACTTCCTCTTATTTCTCTCATAGTATCCTCTCTCAGAATACAATATCCGCAATGATACATAGCTGCAATACATTTCCCTCATAAAAGAGGGTTGCCTTCTAGGGAAAAAAACCCTAATGTAACTTCTACCATCAGATCTATGACCTTATAATGAATGGTCCAAATTTATAGTATTCCCCTGCAAGCCCCCCACGTGGAGGAGTGTACAATAGTCTGGGATGTACAGTCTTCATGGGGTATAAAAATGGATGAAAAAAATACCTATGAATCAAGAAGATAATCAGGCTCCAAAGCCAATAATCTCTGACTTGGAGACTGATCTCAACAAGTCCACCGTTGTTGTATTTGTTGGACTATGACTCTTCTTAGACTTGGAAAATTTCTCATATTCACCTTCATGCTTGAAGACCAACTGAAACTAAGAAGGAACTCAGTTTTTCCCTGGTTACTCCCTTTGTTAACATGTCTGCAAGATTTTGGCTAGTGTGTATATTTTCCAACTTCAAATGCCCATCTTCCAAGACGGATTGTATGAAATGGTACCTTAGATGCATATGCTTAGTCTTCGAATGGAAGGTTGAGTTCTTTGCAAAATGAATGGAAATCTCATTGTCACAGTACAACCTTCTATTGTCTTTCTTATTTCCCATTTCCTCCATAAACCTCTGTAACTAAATCATCTCTTTACTAGCCTCTGTAGAAACAACATAATCTGCCTCTGTTGTTGAAAGTGAAAAAACCTTTTGCAGTTTCAAAATCAAACTTATTTTTGTTCCACCTATAGTAAAAACATACCCTGTGGTGCTCCTCCTGCTATACTTATCAGCTACCATATATGAATCAGCATATCCCTGTAGAACTGTAACGACCCCATTGTTACGACTAAAAGCGACGCAAGCAAGTGCAATTTTTTTTGGGGGGTTTGAAGCAGGATGACAACAATGACAACAGTGAAAAAACACAACTTGATGATGAACACAACACACACAAGTCAGGAAACAAACAACAATGAATCAACACACTAGCACATCATGAAACTGGATGAAACACGTTGTCATCAATAGACATATAGAAACAAATACCCACTTGACACAAGCAAGACAACACCTACAAGATAAAGGACGAAATCAACAACCTGAACCAGTGGCTTCGAAGACCATGAACTAGAAACCTCCACATCTCACAAAACCCAACGCCTTAAGGCGTTACAAAACCAAGTACAAACAACCATTACAATGAACAATACGTCTACATCGAGAAACACAAGATTCTAGCCAAGTTATCATTCGCGTCTATCCATCAGGGTGCACAATGATCCCCTCATCAGGAATCATGTCGTCACAAGGAAATAGGCGTGACAATATCCATGGCACAACATAACAATTCTAGACCCTTTACCCAAGATAAATTCAACATGCTAGGAGACTGAATTAACTATCTAAACACAAGACGACTAACCCTAGCACCTAATCGACATGTCAACAAGACACAAGGGAATCCGATGACTATGACATTCATACAACACAATAATTTCCTTGCGCAACAAAATCAATCTGTACACATTAAAATAATTATTATCAAAACAATTAGTTCGTTGTAACTAATTTCCAATTCCGATATCAGACAAGTATTTTCCTAAGGAGGAATTCGCTATCTTTTAAACTGAAACAAAAATGAAACTTGTCTTTTAAGACTATGTAAAACATGTCCTTTAAATCTGAATTCGCTTCCTTTAAACTGAAACAAATATAAGTATTTTCCTAAGGGTGAATTCACTATCTTTTGAACATCACCATAAATCGTTGTCTTTTAAAGACACTTGTTGTCTTTTAAATATAAAACTAAAACAATATAACTATGTCTACTTTAATAGTAGCATCTAATTCTGTCAGTTTAAATAACACAAGGTTATGACCAGTTAAGCAACCAAAAAGGGATTCTTCATCGTGTAATGTATTCGTTGTAA
The DNA here is from genome assembly GCA_009831015.1 of Picea engelmannii. NCBI lineage: Eukaryota > Viridiplantae > Streptophyta > Pinopsida > Pinales > Pinaceae > Picea > Picea engelmannii. Next base: position 2,164,966 of record ML777801.1, on the reverse strand, counting down.
TAACAAGTCTATTTATTGATACAATTTACTATGAGTAACATTGTTGTGTCAATCATTAATACAAAAGGGAAAATCGTTGTCACACACAACATACAACACTACAATTACACAGTCATCAAAATGCAGCTATTACCCAACCATAAGACACTGTCTATCATTATGTTGTGTGTAGAGCATGATGAATATCGCTAGGTAAATTCATAATGCTAAATTACGCTGGGTAAATCACATTGAAATTCATTGGTATATCATAATGAGATTCGCTATGAATACTTATTAAATCTGCAACCATGCATTATGTAAAATCGTCGTCATTAAATATTAATTCAACAGTCACCCGATATGTATAAAATCATTATTAATTCTTATTAAATTCGCAGTCATACGTTATGTAAAATCGATGTCATTAAATATTAACTTAGCAGTCATACGATATGTATAAAACCGCTATCAATACTTATTGAATTTGCAGTCCTACATTATGTAAAGATTCCCTGTAAAAGAAACGAGATTCATCATATCTCGGCTGGAAACTATCAAAAACGCTGGGAAATTATCATAAAATGCAGGGAATCATGTAACAACGTAGACATATCATTAAAATGCAGATATTTTCGGAGTTTATTCAATCCAAAACACAGAGTTGATCATTCAAGGATATGTAGAGGTGAGATTGTACTATTTCTTATTAAAAATGCATATACCATTAAAAATGTAGAGATTATTAAAACATAGATATGACTAAAAACGTCGAGATCATTACAAATGCATAGGTGATATAAAAACGCATAGATCATTGAAAATGCAGGGATCATTGAAAACACAGAGTGTATATTAAAAACACAGGGATCATTGAAAACACAGAGATCATTAAAAACACAGAGGTGATATAAAAACGCAAAGATTGGGTTCAATCGTAATTTAGATAAACAACACTACTGCCTAGAATATTTAAGCGCAACAGGTATCCACAAAAAATAGCTAGAATGGTGGTGCTTTTATGTAATATCCATTTTTAAAAAAAGGGCAGCAAAGACTCGGCTGGATTTCTAAATTATAAGGCCTCCACAAGTCCAGAGAAGTAACGGCACTGGAAATAGATGGAATACAAAAAAAGATTTAAAAAATATAGATTTAGGAAACCCTTACACATTCAAAATTAGTTATGTGATGATATACTTCCTTCAATTAATCGAATGGCGCATACAAGGAATCCCAAGAAACTAAGTTAATCCCTTAAAAAAAAGGAGAAGAAAATAAAAACATTCAAGGAGGCAGAGATACTCGTTCACAAGGAAGGTGCAAGGATTATAGATTAATCAAAGGAGAAAGGAGCAGATATAAGTAAGGGATAGATAGTTGGGCGAAATGTATCCTTCACTTATTATCTGTGCAAAGGAAATCAAGGCATTTGAATCTATAGGTATTTAAACATTGGAGTGACGACCGTCGATTTGACTCCTAACTGACTGCTTAGGCACAGACTAATAACTAAAGGGATAAGGGAAAAAAAGATAAAAACACAAAATTTTCATTGTAAAAATCAATAAAAACAAACACAAAGAAGTCATTGCAATCAGAGTTTGGGTTCACCAAGGGAATTCAATTCAAAATACAACGAGCATAAGGCGGGGATGACTCTAAGTTCTTGATCATAAAATGTTGAATAAAACATAATCTTAACACAATAGAAGTACATTAATGAAAGCGCAGGAACAATATTAAACTACCATTCAAAATATACACATGCGTATTGTTTCCAAATGCGAAATCTATGAGTCATTGTCTCGTACGTGCTGCACATAGGTCCCTCTTGACAACCGATGTGACCTCACCAGTACCTCCCAACCAATGCTAGTGGTACTCTTCTTCCCCTTGAGCCCCCCGAGCCACAAAGGGGCCACACACACAATAATAGAGAATTGTTAGCACACAACTCACCTCGCAAGGTCGAGCGACCACTTGTTACCCAAGTTGGGTATCCCAACTCCCACAAGAGAAGTTCAGTCAAGACAAAAATTCAGTAGCGTAACGTTACGCAAAAAGATCATATCCATACTCCCCCTCCTCCATCCTTTTTATAGAGTTTTTAAGTAATTAGTTTCCCAAATTCTCATTAAATTCCTTTTTCAGCTAATTAATTTCGAAAAACCTCCCTCAGACACATGTCACCCATCCCCTAGTTGCAACCAAAAATCGATTTTATTAATTAATTAATTAATCCTATTTCCCTCACCCACCTAAAAACATTCCTAAAAATGTTGCTTGGTGTCCCAATATTCCCTTACAAATCTTAAATGACTTATGCCATACTTAATTCCTAGTTGAGTTCATAAATAGCAAGTTCCCAAGGCAAGATTCCTTACTAAGTTAGACATTCATATTTTTCTTTAGGTTTGCCCTTTTTCCTTAAGTTTCCTATTTCTTTTAAGTTTCCCTGTTTTTCCTTTTTAACTAAAAATCAATTTATCAAGTGTAGATAAAACAACCATTTACCCTTTTTCTTCTTTAATTAAAAATTAATTTAGCAAGTGTAGATGAAACAACCATTTACCCTCTCTTTTTTTTAACTAAAATTAAATTAGCAAAAATAGATAAAAACAACCATTCCCTTTTTAAAATTTTAATCCTCCATTATAATTTTGACTTTAATAAATACATTTGAATTTCTTACCCCCCTTCTTGTTACATGTTTATTTGTTATTTTTTTATTTTTTTTACCACATGTTCTACTTAGACCTAGATTTTAATTTCAGTAGGTTGGGCGACATTTTTATTAGGGAAAATTGTTTTTGAATCTTACTTATCACATAATTAATTTTAAGGCCATATAGGTTTATTCACTTACCAGTTAAAATCACGACCTGCCCTTCAGGATGCACTAGGTGCTCCAAGGGTGCCACTCACCTCATTCCATTTTCCTTGCACAACGTACCCTTCAGGATGCACTACGTGCTCCAAGGGTGACACCCGCCTCTTGACTAAATTGCTAGACATCAAACCCCTGGAGTCAATACTTCTCCATGTGATATTGTGGGAGACTAAGGGCCTCTAAGGAATAAGGCCCATGCCTTATTGCGTGCCCCTTAGAATCATCGTGACTGACTGTCACAGTCTGCCCTCGCGACATCATGGGTATTCTTGAACTAGGTAATCGTTAACCTATAGTTCGAGCCACAGTGGGAGTGCTAGTAGGTTGTGGTAGGGCTACTTCCACACCTCTCCCTCAAAGTCTCTGGTTTTCCTGTGTGACCCCTCTACTCCACATGTGAGTCTAGTCAACAAGCTATCATCAGCCTACACCCATCAACAAATCATGTCAGCAATAATAATCAATCATCGTAACATCTAATCATATGTACATATGTCACATCAACAAAATTCAACCCAAAAGTCCACTCCCTGACTCGATTCAGAGTCCAAGGGGTTTTCATCGATGCCTCTACATCCTCAAAGTCCAAAGTTCTTCACACTCAGGAGAACCCAGTCAATAGCACCTGTCTATGTAAATATAGTAAAATAACATATCATCAAGTCCATCATATCTCGTAATCATAATCAAAACGACCAATAGTATAATAACCCGGATCACTTGCAAGAAAGTGTCCTCAAAGAATAAGTTCTCTCAGTGCATGCAAGAGCGGGATGTTACATACACCCCCTCTTGGTTTAAAATTCATCCTGAAGTTTCACCATATATCAATGCCGAAATAAAGTGTATCACAATATAATAAGCCTATCTATCAAACAAAAATGGAAATTGTTGACGCATATCATATGCTTCCTCCCAGGTTGTTGAGTGTGGACTATAGTTTTCCCACTGGACCTTGACCTGATCTATTGTTCGACGCCATAGTTGTCAAATGTGATGGTACATGATGCATATTGGCTCCATCATGAGCGCACCCTCGTCAGACACCTGAAAGGAACTCATGTCAATAGCATGTGTAGGATCACTAATATAATTTCTCAAAATAGATACATGAAAAAGATCATGCATATGCCTCAAAGAATTAGGCAAGGCTATTCGATAGGCCATGAGCTCCTTCCTTTCCATAATCTCGAAATTTCCCATGAACCTAGGAGAGAGTTTAGCACCCCTTCCAAACTTGATCGAACTCTTATGTGATTTCACATGCAAGAAGACTCGATTGCCAACTTCGTAACTGTTCGCTCCCAAAATGAAACCGTCCTTTTGGTCGAGTTTTGTGGTGGATAGCATGGCTATCGGTAGTTTCCTCAATTCATTTTTGAGTTTTTATAGCTGAAAAACTTAGGCTTTGGTTTTTGTCTTAGAAAATAATATGATCCATAAAAGTCTTCTTTTCAAAATTTTCATAATTCACTTTCAACAACTAACGTGTGTCCAAACGATGAGTGTTAGCTGTGGAAAGTGGTGACTTTCAGTAGCTAAGGAGTATTTCTCATAGGTCTGTGCACTGGTGAAAGTGTTGAATTCCAAAGTATCCAAAGAAGCAGTGTCGCGGGTCGTGCGCTAGTGAAAGTGAATACTTTCCGTAGCTATGGAGCGGTTTTTACAAGGTCGTGCGCTGGTGAAAGTGAAGACTTTCCGCAGCTACGGAGCAGTTCTTAAAAGGTCGCGCACTGAGTAAAGTGAATACTTTCAATAGCTAAAGGGGGTTCTCCACAGGATCATGCGTTTTTGAAAGTGGTAAGTATCTACAGCTAAGGGACGTTTTCCACGGTCTGTTGGCTGGAGGAAGCGGGAATCACATGCGTGTTATCCACATATCCAAAGGAAAATAATGATACGATCATCCCACGTCATGCAAATCTACATCATGCACTGATGAAAGTGGGTAATGATGGAAATTTAGTTTTTTCACTTCAAAATAGGATTACGATGCAGATCTGGTTCAGTGACGCATGCTGTGCACTTATGGCGCTGGAGATGGTAATTTCGAATCCAGTAACTCAGGTACAGAGGTTGTACTGTCGGCCTGAAAACATCAAATCAGATCATTGTTTCCATATCACACATTGTTCACGGAGGTCTGTTAAAGTTTCAAATGTTTCAAAACAGAGCCGACTCCCGAAGTGCTTTCAACAGCGCAGAACCTCGGCTCGAACAACAGTTGCAGGGGTTAATATACATAATTGTTGAGATTTTCGAGCTACAGAATGGCGAGGAGATGCAGTGGTTCTCTACTCAGGAGAGAGATGGACAACATATATTTTTTACAGACACATCCTGAAGTCCAGAAACATTTTTCAAACGCAGGATGTATTGAATTCGTCGAGAGGTTGCAAAATGGTTGCCACCAGTCTACAGTAGAAGATTTTGCCAAGACTTTCGATGGGAACAAAGCTCGTGTTGGGTCCTTGGAAATTATAGTAAATGAAGCTGCCATTGCTGCAGCAACAAGCCTACCAAGAATGGGCCAGAGCTGGTTCAAAACCACTGCCCCCAAAAATTTGAATTTCAGAGCTTATTTGAAAGAAGAGTTCAGGCACAAGGCATGGAAAAAGGGTATGCTGGTTTCCTATCTAGAAGAAGAATGGCAGGAGTTGTTCAAAGGCATCCAACTCTACATTACCTCGGAGAGAAGGTATGATAAACTCATGATGTATCACTTCAAACTCTTGGACCATTTCACAGGCAAGACTCCCCTCAACTTACCTTTCTTCCTACATAAGAGTTTGACTAAGGTTTGCAAGAAGATCAGGGCTCAACCCTTGAGCATGAAAATTACTCTATGCCACTTCGGCCTCATAAAATTGATCATCTTGGAGGAATTAAAACAGCAGGGAAGGAGCTAGGAGCATTTCCTATTCTGGGAGGGTTTTGAAACACAGACTCAGCCTGCAAATGAATAGGGGAAGGGTTCAAATAAACAATCGTCTCCTCAAAGCAATTCAAGAAAAAGAAGGACCCTGCCAGGACCTCCAGAAGATAGAATTTATGGAGTGAAGCCCCGCAGGTCAAAGAAAAGGTTAAGTTTCGAAACCACTGCAGAACAGCCCATAGAGCAGCTTACAGAGAAAAGAACCAATATATTGAACTTACCCTATACAGATTCAGAATCAGAGCAACAAGATCAATGCCCTGTCACCAAGAGTCCTGAGCAGTCAACTGAGTATGCACAAAACTATGAGACCTTCACTCATACAGAAGAAGGGGAAACATCAAAAACCTCCAAGTCAAAGAAGTCTCAGAAAATCAAGCATCTGAAAGAGGTAATTTCTCAACAAGAGGTTTTGGAACGGGTAATCAAAGAAAGGTATAAGAAGTTGTCTGAGAACTTCGAAAAAACCAATGCTGCATTTGAGAGATTGGCTAGGGAAAGTGTTAAAGAGAAGAAAAGAAAGAAAAAACTCACCAAAGATTACAA
>ML777801.1:2126035-2136636 GCA_009831015.1 Picea engelmannii | reverse complement strand
AGCATGATGTATACTATCCATCCATGGGTGTTGTATCTTCATTTTCATTTTCCTTCATGTCCAAATAACTTCATCAATCTTCTGGTCCAAAACCCATGACTAGGGTTGACATCAATGACAACAACCAATCTTCCAACATCATCGTCACACTATAAAGTTATAATATTTTCACGTAGATTCATCTGAAGAGGCATCACCAAAAATATGCACGGTCTCTGACTCAATGCATCAACCACTCTATTCATTGTTCCATTTATGGAAGTAATCGCAAAATCGTACTCGCTAAGAAATTTTGACCAACGCCTTTGTCACGCGTTCAAGTTGCTTTGCGTAAATATGTGTTGTAGTCCACAGTGGTCTGGTTTAATTTGAATTTCCATCCAATAAGGTAGTGTCTCCAAACTCTCAAGGCATAAACAATGTCTAACAACTCCAAATTGTGCATTGCATAGTTCTCCTCATGCCTTCTCAATTTTATCGAGATGTAAGCAATCACTCGACCGTCTTGCATCAAGACTCTGCCTAAGCCTTCCTTGGATGCATTAGTGCATACCAATAATTTTGCGTCCATGTCAGGGACCTTCAGTATCAGTGTCGTTGTCAACAACTCCTTGAGTCTTTGAAATTATTCTGCGCATTTCTCAGTCCAAACAAACTTCTTGTCTGCAATTTCGTAATCGGATTTTCTATCTTTGAAAATCCCTCGATGAACCGTTGATAGTATCCTGCTAAACCCATGAAACTATGCACTTTTGGGACATTCGTCGTCGCAGGCCATTCCATAATATCCTTGACCCTTGCTAGATCCATGTCAATACCTTCGTCGGAGATGACGTGCCCTAAGTAGTGAATCTTCGATTGATAAAATGAGCATTTAGACAATTTCCCATACAATTTGTTCTCTCGCAGACACTGTACTACCAAGTGCAAGTGCTCGTCATGATCCGCCATCATCCGAGAGTAAATCAAAATATCATCAATGAATACTTGGACGAACTTGTCCAAGTACTCACAGAACACCCTATTCATCAAACTCATAAATACCCCTGGGGCATTCGTCAATCCAAACGGTAAAACAATAAACTCGTAATGTCCAAACCTCATCTTAAAGGCGTTCTTAGGGACATTATCCTCCTTGACCCATAACTGGTGATACCTGGATTGCAAGTCGATCTTTGAAAACACCGTTGGTCCCTTCATCTGATCGAACAGATCATCAATACTTGGAAACGTGTATTGATTCTTGATCATTGACTTGTTCAATTGATGGTAGTCAATGCAGAGTCTCCACGACCCATCCTTCTTTCATATGAAAATAACATGTGCACCCCACGGTGACACATTAGAACGTATAATTCCTAGGTCCAACAACTCCTTCAATTTCATTCTCAACTCCTGTAACTCTGGGGTCGACATCCGATAAGGCATTCTTGCTATCGGTTTAGTCCCCGATTTTAGGTCTATGGTAAATTCCAATTCCCTCTCTGGAGACATCCCAGGTAAATCCTTAGGGAAGACGTCCGCAAACTCTCTCACCACCGGAAGGTGTTCTAGACCTTCCGCTACTCCCTTATCGTTTAACGCAAGGATCGCATAAACCTTACATCCCTTGTGCATTCTTTTCCTTAGCTGCAAGGAAGAGATGAACCTCAAGGAAACTCCTTGGTTCCGACCTACAATCACACGTCTCTGTCCCTCATCATCGACCAAGCTTAACCATTTCATTTTACAGTTGAGTATCACCTCATGCGATTCCAACCAGTCCATATCGATCACAATGTCATAAGATACTAAGATCGTGATGTACAAATTGGCCCTGGTGACAAACTCTCCCAGGTTAAGGCTACAACCTGTAACATTCCCTCGAACCTTTTTTGGGCTCCTGAAGCCATTTCTACAAAGTTGGACTCATCATGTTTGACTTCCTTTACCTTATTTATTTTTAGCGCTGCACCAGAAATGAAAGTCTCTGTAGCACCTAGATCAATCAAAATACGAAGGGTCTGGTCAACAATGGTACCTGATGTCTCAAGAACAATCAACTGATGCTCTACCTAGAGGTTATTCATCGTTGCATGAATTTGATGGGCCTTTCCCATATCTCCCATTGTAGTGGGACTGGTTGATCCAGATGCTCTAGTCCTCTCCACTGGGCAGTTGTGCTAGTAATGTGGCTCCTCACAAGTCCAACACCCTTTCTTCAGTCCAATACACCTGGTACCCGAAGCAGAAGTTGACGACCCACTAGCCTGGAACCTTGGTCTATTCTGCTGAACAAGCCTAAACTGTTGTTGTTGTGGTCAATGTTGTTATTGGTGTTGTGGTCCTTGGTAAGGAGTCCATTGCTGAGGCATTGGTCACCGACGTGTAGTGAAAGTGGATCCTCTCTAGAAGCCACGATATCCTGGTGAATTCCTAGTTGGTGTCTGATGTTGTTGCACACTAGATGACACCTGCCCTACTGATCTCACTGGAGTCCGGATCTGAACCCTGCTAATAAGATCCTCCTCTACTATGAGGGCCTTTTGGATGACATCATGCAAGGTATGAGGCATCAGAATCCTAACCTTTACATGAATGCTGACATTAAGGCCAAACAAGAACCTGTTGCCCTTACATTTATCGGTATTCAGGTGCGGAGAATACCGAAGCAACTCCATAAAATGAGCCTTGTACTCGGGAATTGTATGGTCGCCCTATCACAAGGCGTTGAACTCATTGAGCTGACTCTCAATGAATTCCTCTGATAGATACCTCTCTTGGAACCGTTCCTTGAACAATTCCCATGACACATCTTCGACGACCATGTTCAATTGTGGTAGGAGTGTCTTCCACCATAAAAGAGAGCTCCCCTTCAGTTGAAGGACCACCATGAAGATATTCATGTTGGAGGTATATTCACGAAGTGAAAAGAACATCACCATATTATCCAACCATGCATCAGCGACTGCGTCGTCCGGGGCACCAAAGAACTCAGGAAATTTGACCTTCTCGAGTTTGTGATGAATGCTACCCGTGCCGACCGAAACACACAGTGGACCCTCAAGGGGTGCCATTGTCCTGGCCTCATCTCTGTCCAAACGGCTAATCAGTGCCTCATACATCTGCTGAAAGGACCTCATCAACCCAACCACATCACCCACCGCAATATGTTCCTTCCTGACAACCTGTTCGTCTCCCTAGGGGTTAGACCCCTCAAGCATGGATGCTACTGGGGGAATCACGCCTCCTCCCCTAGAATCCTATCGTCTACCTCTGCGACGTCCTCTAACCATGATTACCTGCACGAATACAAATCAAATTAATTAGAAAATTTATAATCAATATAAAATCCATGAAATTTGTAGTGATCCCAAGTCACGGTTCAAACCTAATCTGATACCATATGTAACGACCCCATCGTTACGACTACAAGCGACGCAAGCAAGTGCAATTTTTTTTTTTTTGTTTGAAGCAGGATGACAACAATGACAAAATTTAAACAAAACAACTTGACGACAAACACAACGCATGTAGGTCAGGAAACATACAACAACGAATCAACACATCATGTAACTGGATGACACATGTGGTAATCAATAGACAGAAATAAACGACTACCCACCCGACACAAGAAAGACAACGCCTACAAGCTAAAGGACGACATCAACAACCCGACCCAATGGCTTCGATGACCAGGAACTAGAAACCTCCATGTCGCGCAAAACCAAACACCTTAAGGCGTTACAAAACCAAGTACCAGCAACCATTACAATGAACAATACGTCCACATTGGCAAACACAAGACTCTGTCCAGGTTATCATTCACGTCTATCCATCAGGGAGCGCAATGATCCCCTCATCAGAAATCATGCCGTCACAAGGCGATATGCGTGACAATATCCATGGTACAACATAACAATTATAGACCCTTTACCCAAGCTAAATTCAACACGCTAGGAGACTGAATTAACTATATAAACACAAGATGACTAACCCTAGCACCCAATCGATAGGTCAACAAGATGCAAAGGAATCTAATGACTATGACATTCATACAACACAATAATTTCCTTGCGCAACAAAATCAATCTGTACACATTAAAACAATTATTATTAAAACAATTAGTTCATTGTAACTAATTTCCAATTCCGATATCAGATAAGTATTTTCCTAAAGAGTAATTCACTATATTTTAAACTGAAACAAAAATGAAACCTGTCTTTTAAGACTATGTAAAACATGTCCTTTAAATATGATTTCGCTACCTTTAAACAGAAAAAATATAAGTATTTTCCTAAGTGTGAATTCACTATCTTTTGAACATCACCACAAATCGTTGTCTTTTAAAGACAATTGTTGTCGTTTAAATATAAAACTGAAACTATATAACTCTGTCTACTTTAATAATAACATCTAAATCTGTCAGTTTAAATAATGCAAGGTTATGATCAGTTAAGCAACCAAAAAGAAATTCTTCTTTGTGTAATGTATTCTCTATAATAACAAGTCTATTTATTGATACAATTTACTATGAGTAACATTGTTGTGTCAATCATTAATACAAAAGGGAAAATCGTTGTCACACACAACATACAACACTACAATTACACAGTCACAAAAACACAGTTATTACCCAGCCATAAAACATAGTCTATAATTACGTTGTGTGTAGAGTATGATGAATATCGCTAGGTAAATTCATAATGCTAAATTACGTTGGGTAAATCACATTGAAATTTCCTTGTATATCCCAATGAAATTTGTTGGTATATCATAATGATATTTTCTATCAATACTTATTAAATTTGTAGTCATGCATTATGTAAAATCACTGTTATTAAATATTAATTCAGCAGTCACCTGATATGTATAAAATCGCTATCAATGCTTATTAAATTCGCAATCATACATTATGTAAAATCATTGTCATTAAATATTAACTTAGAAGTCACACGGTATGTATAAAATCGCTATCAATACTTATTGAATTTGTAGTCATACATTATGTAAGGATTCATCATATCTCTGCTAGAAACTATAAAAACATTGGGAAATTATCATAAAACGTAGGGAATTATGTAACAACGCAGACATATCATTAAAACACAGATATTTTCGGATTTTATTCAATCCAAAACATAGAGTTGATCATTCAAGGATATGCAAAGGTGAGATTGTAATATTTCTTATTAAAAACGCAAAGACCATTAAAAACACAAATATTATTAAAATACAGAGATCATTAAAAACGTCGAGATCATTACAAACGTAAAGGTGATATAAAAATGCAAAGAGAATTGAAAACACAGGGATCATTTAAAACACAGAGGTGATATTAAAAACGCATGGATCATTGAAGAAACAAAGATCATTAAAAATGCAAAGGTGATATAAAAATGAAGAGATCGGGTTCAATCGTAATTCAGATAAACAACACCACTGCCTAGAATATCTAAGTGTAACAAGTATCCACAAACAATAATTGGAATGACAGTGCTTTTATGCAATATCCATTTTTTTAAAAAGGACAACAAAGAATCAGATGGATTTCTAAATTATAAGGCCTCCACAAGTCCAGAGAAGTAACGACATTGGAAATAGATGGAATCAAAACAGAGATTTAAAAAATATAGATTTAGGAAACCCTTACACATTCAAAACTAGTTATGTGATGATATACTTCCTTCAGTTAAGCGAATAGATTATACAAGAAATCCCAAAAAACTAAGTTAATCCCTGAAAAAAAAGGAGAAGAAAAGAAAAACATTCAAGGAGGTGGACATACCCGTTCATAAGGAAGGCGGAAGGATTATAGATTAATCAAAGGAGAAAGGCACATATATAAGTAAGGGATAGAGAGTTGGGTGAAATTTATCCTTCACTTATTATCCGTGCACAGGAAAGCAAGGCATTTGAATCTAGAGGTCTTTAAACACTAGAGTGACTATCGTTGATTCGTCTCCTGGCCGACTACTCAGGCACAAACTAATAACTAAATGGATAAGGGACGAAAGATAAAAAAACAAATTTTTCTTCATAATAATCAATAAAAAAAATGCAGAGAAGTCATTGCAATCAGAGTTTGGGTTCACCAAGGGAATTCAATTCAAAATACAACGAGCATAAGGCGGGGATGACTCTAAGTTCTTGATCATAAAATGTTGAATAAAACATAATCTTAACACAATATAAGTACAGTACTGAAAGCGCAAGAACAATATTAAACTACCATTCAAAATATACACATGCATACCTTTGCCAAATGTGAAAGCTCTGAGTCGTTGTCTCGTGCGTGCTCTGCCTAGCTCTCGCTTGCCGACCGATGTGACCTCACCGATACCTCCCATCCAACGCTAGGGGTACTCTTCTTCCCCCTTAGCCCCCTGAGACACAAAGGGTCCATGCACACAATACCAGAGAACTTATAACACCCAACTTGCCTCGCAAGGTCGAGCTACCAATCGTTACCCGAGTTGGGTATCCCAACTCCTAGAAGAGAAGTTTAGTCAAGACAAAAATTCATCAGCATAACGTTACGCAAAAAGATCATATCCATACTTCCTCTCCTCCATCCTTTTTATAGAGTTTTTAAGTAATTAGTTTCCCAAATTCTCATTAAATTCCTTTTTCAACTAATTAATTTCGAAAACCCCCCTGTACACATGTCACCCATCCCCTAGTTGCACCAGAAAATCAATTTTATTAATTAATTAATTATTCCTATTTACCTCACCCACCTAAAAGCATTCCTAAAAATGCTCATTGGTGTCCCAATATTCCATTACAAATATTAAATGACTGACACCTTACTTAATTCCTAGTTGAGTTCATAAATAGCAAGTTCCCAAGGCAATATTCCTTACTAAGTTAGACATTCAACTTTTTCTTTATGTTTCACCTTTTCTTTAGGTTTCCCCTTTTCCCTTAAGTTTCCTATTTCTTTTAAGTTTCCCTCTTTTTCCTTTTTAACTAAAAATCGATTTAGCAAGTGTAGATAAAACAACCATTTACCCTTTTTCTTCTTTAATTAAAAATTAATTTCGAAAGTGTAGATGAAACAACCATTTACCCTCTTTTTTAAAACTAAAATTAAATTTCCAAAAATAGATAAAAACAACCATTCCCTTTTTAAAATTTTAATCCTCCGTTACAATTTTGACTTTAATAAATAAATTTGAATTTCTTACCCCCCTTCTTGTTACATGTTTATTTATTATTATTATTATTATTATTATTTGTCCACATGTTCTACTTAGACCTAGATTTTAATTTCACTAGGTTGGGTGACATTTTTATTAGGGAAAATTGTTTTTGAATATTACTTATCACATCATACATTTTAAGGTTGTCTAGGTTTATTCACTTACCAGTTAAAATCGCGACATGCCCTTCAGGATGCACTAGGTGCTCCAAGTGTGCCACTCTCCTCTTTCTGTTTTCCTTGTGCGAGGTGCCCTTCAGGACGCACTATGTGCTCCAAGGGCACCACTTGCCTCTTGACTGACTTGGTAGGCATCAAACACTTGGAGTCAATACTCCACCAGGTGATCTTGTGGGATATTGAGGGCCACTAACGAATAAGGCCTCTACCTTATTGCGCACCCCTTAGAATCATCGTGAGCGACTGTCACAGTCTACCCTCACGACATTATGGGTCTTCTCGAACTAGGTAATCTTTAACCTACAATTCGATCCACAATGGGAGTGCTAGTAGGTTGTGGCAGGGTTGCTACCACACCTATCCCTCAAAGTCTATGGTTGTCCTGCATGACCCCTCTACTCCACATGTGAGTCTGGTCAGCAAGCTATCGTCACCATGCATCCATCAACGAATTGTATCAGTAATAATAATCAATCATCATAATATTTAATCATATGTACATATGTCACATCAACAACATTCAACCCAACAATCCACTCCATGAATCGATCTGGAGTCCAAGGGGTTTCATCGATGCCTCTGCATCCTCAATGTCCAAAGTCCTGCACACTCAGGAGAACCCGGTCAATAGCACCTGTCTATGTAAATATAGTAAAATAACATATCATCAAGTCCATCATATCTCATAATCATAATCAAAACCACCAATAGTATAATAACCCAAATCACTTGCAAGAAAGTGTCCTCAAAGAATAAATTCGATCAGTGCACACAAGAGCGAGATGTTACAAGAATAGTTTTTGGACCTCCAAAACATAATGCATGAGTAGCAGCACCTTTAAAATACCTAAGACTCCACTTTACTTCATCCCATTTTTCTTTACCTGGATTGTTCATATACCTACTCACAACTCCCACTGCATGTGCAATATACAGTCTTATCCAAACCATCACATACCTCAAGATGCCAAATGTTGATGAATAAGGGACCTTGGACATGTATTTTATCTCCTCCAGTGTCTTGGGACACATTTCCTTAGTTAATTTGAAATGGCTGGCCAAAGGTATACTAAATGGTTTTTCATTCTTCATTCTAACCTCTCCAACACCTTCTCTCTGTACTCACCCCGAGACAATCTCAATTTGCGATTTTTCCTATCTCTTATTATTCTCATACCAAGGATTTTTTTTGCAACACCCAAATCCTTCATTGCAAATGAATTAGATAATTTATTCTCGAGTACATTTATGTCCTACATATTAGTCCCTGCAACAACCATGTCATCTACATACAATAGCAATATAATATAGCTTCCATTTTCTAGCCTTTTAGAATAAACACAGTGATCAGAATGACATCTACTATAAACTTGTTTTGTCATAAACCTACCAAACTTCAAATACCACTGCCTTGGAGCTTGCTTTAGTCCATAAAATCTCTTCTTTGACATGCATACCAAATTTTCCTTCCCTTTGACCTTATACCCTTGTGTCTTCTACATATAAATTTCTTCCTCCAAATCCCCATGGAGAAAAGTTATTTTTACATCTAACTATTCAATATGTAAATATTCTACTGCCACAAGACTTAAAATAGTCCTAATTGAAATCATTTTAACAACAGGAGAAAATATTTCATCAAAATCTATACCTTTCTTTTGTGCAAACCCCTTTACAAAAAGTTTAGCCTTGTACCACTTTTTGCCTCCATATTCTTCCTTCAACTTGTAAAGACATTTATTCTATAATGCTCTTTTTCCTATAGGAAACTGAACCAAATCCCAAGTCTAGTTATTTACTAGGGAATATATTTCCTCTTTCAAGCCCTGCTCCCACTTATTTTTAGTGTCTACCTGCATTACCTCTTCATAACATTTTGGTTCACCAGAATCAGTCAACAATAAATAATACAATGAAGGATATTATCATTTAGGGGGTCTACTTAACCTAGTAGATCTTCTAACAACACTTGCAGAAGTTTGAGGTACTTATTTCTCATGTTGTTGTACCTTTTAATTTTCTAGTACCTTTGGAATTTCTTTTTCAGTGATCTCATCAAGCACTATGTATTCTAGTTTTTCTTTTTCCTGTTTCTTTCCCTGCAACTGATCTTTGTACATGACCTCATTGAACATGACATCTCTACTCCTAATGATTTTGTGATTTTCATAATCCCATAAGAGATAACCAAAATCATTAAAACTATATCCAATAAAGGTACACTTCTTGTACTTTTCCTCAAGATTTGTTCTATTTTCTTTATCAATATGGACAAATTCTTCACAACCAAGAGTATTCAAAAAATAATAGTTTACCTTTTTACCTTTCCATGCCTCCTATGGAATTCCACCATCCAAAGAGATTGAATGTCCTATGTTTATTAAGTAAACAAAAGTATCTACAACATCTTCCCATAACTGTAAGGGCAAACCAACATGCAATCTCATACTCCTTGCATGCTCCATGATTGTCTTGTTCATCCTTTTTGACACACCATTTTCTTGTGGTGTTCCTGGAACTGTCTTCTCTCTACGAATCCCATGGTATGAACAGTAATCATCAAACTTCTTGTTGCAATATTCACCTCCATTTTATGATCTGAGACACTTCAACCATTTTCCTGTCTCATTCTCAACCAAAGCTTTCCATTTCTTAAAAGTATCAAAAACATTAGATTTTTGTCGAATGCAATAAACCCAAGTTTTTCTAGTTTCATCATCAATAGAAGTAACATAATAATGAGAGACACCAAGAGATGATATCTGAGCTGGTCCCCATACATCTATATGCACAATCTGTAACCTTTCACTCTTCTTTTATTTTTCGACTCTGAGAAATCTGAGTCTCTTTTGTTTTCCATAAACACAATGCTCACCGAATCCAAATCAATTTGTTTAAGATCTGGAAACAAATTTCTTTTTTGAAGTATTTTCATCCCCTTCTCACTCATGTGTCCAAGCCTATGATGCCACAGTGTTGTATCCACTCATGTAGAAGCTAAAGATATAAAATATTCAGTATTACTAGTACATAAATACAATGTAGCTACCTTTTCTCCTTTTTCTATCACCAGTGATCCTTTGGTGACCTTCCACACCTGTTAAGAACCAAACATCAATATAGCATAGAAAAACCTCAGGAAAAGTACTCAACGCCTTGAAAAAGAGATAATTTCAGATAATAAGCCTCTTCGAGGGGGCAACCTCCTTTTACCCCACTTAAATGTTCAAGTACAAG
>ML777801.1:2106742-2120704 GCA_009831015.1 Picea engelmannii | reverse complement strand
TCCTTTTACCCCACTTAAATGTTCAAGTACAAGATGATTCAAAATGAAAATGTCTCCTTGGTATATATAGGAGACTAGGAGGTATAATTACAACTAATGGCCTAAAGACGACATAAATAAAATAACATTACTAATCTAATATTACCCAATTAAGGGGTAATGGGCCAATATTAGGGCTTAACAACACCTTATCTATAAATATGGATATACAACATTCACTTTCCAACTGCCCTGTTGAAATTAGATTTTTCCTTAGATCTAGAACATGTCATACCTCTTTCAACAACCACTGGTTTCCATTCCTTTTCTTTATTTTTACCTTTCCCATTCCAAGAATTTTGCATGTTGCATCATCACCCAAATGACCCTGTCCAAAATCACCTTGAACATAATATAGAAAATGTTTCCTATGGGGTGTGGCATGAAATGAAGCCCCTGAATCTACTACCCAAGACTCAGAAATATTATCTACAGAAAGAATCAAAGCATCTTGTAAAACATCACCTATTACATTTGCTTCCTGATTTTTCTCTTATTGTCCATCTCTTTGTTTCTTTGGAGCTATGCAGTCTTTCTTCATATGTCCTTTCTTCCCACAATTACAACACTCTATCTTTCCTAGTCTGATTTGGATCTTCCCTTCCTAGAATTCTCGCGGCTCCCTGAGCCCTTTCCTCTATTATTTTTTCTTCCATTGTTCTCCATGTTTAACACATTGCTTGATGTCTCACTTGTGCTTTTCCGTTGCATTTCCTCGCTAAGGATAACACCAACAACATCATCAAATTTTAAAGTATTTGAACCAGAGATAGAGTTACTTACAACCATGACCAAGCCGTTCCAACTTTCTGGAAATGAGCACAATATTAGAAGAGCCATGACCTCATCATCTAAGTCCACTTTTACAGAAATTAGCTGATTAGTAACAATATTAAATTCATTTAAATGATCTTCAATAGACACATCTTCTGACATATTCATTTTAAATAATCTCTTCATTATAAATACCTTATTGGACGTCGAGGGTTTTTCATATAGTTTAGCTAATGTGTCCAACAACTCCTTCGTTGTCTTTTCTTTCGAAATATTGAAAGCCACCGACACTGATAGGCTCAACTGTATCGTTCCTAGTGCCTTTCTATCAAGAACCTCCCATTATTTGTCCTTCATAGATGTTGGCATATTTTCTATTCCACCCAATGGTAGGAATGGATCATTTTGATATAAATAATATTCCATCTGCATCTTCCATAACTGGTAGTTTTGGCCATTAAATTTCTCGACCCTAAACTTTACATCTTTCATCATTTCTCCCACTCGAACCAGGAACCCTCTTTTCCTACGAGTTACCTTTTGCTCTGATACCAGTTGTTAGAAAAATAGGATCGCAGAGCAATAAAATAAAAACAAATGTGGAAATAAAACACAGAAGATACAAAAATATACGTGGTTCACCCAGTGTGGGCTACGTCCACTAGATAAATTGTCAAGTCCTTCCTTTTTATTATCCAACAATTGAAGGGATACAACCTACAACACACCTGTTGTAACTTCCTCTTCTTTATCTCATAGTCTTATCTCTCAGAATACAATATTCATAATGATACATAGCCGCAATACATTTCCCTCATAAAAGAGGGTTTCCTTCTAGGGAAAAATACCCTAACATAACTTCTACCATCAGATCTGTGACCTTATAATGAATGGTCCAGATTTACTATGAAATTACAATATACATTTACAAGGCAATTTGGGCCCGCTTTCCCCCAGACCCCGCAGGGGGGAAAGCCCCCCCTGCAACCCCCTCGCGTGGAGGAGTGTATAGTTTTTATGGGTGTATAGTCTTCATGGGGTATAAAAAAAGCTAAAAATAAATACCTATGAATTAGGAAGATAATCAGGCTCCACAACCAATAATCTCATGGGGAAGAAACTCGAGTTAAGGACAGGCCATAGTGGTCTAAAATATCCTTTTGAGAAACCAACTTTAAATTCCACACAGACAAGATAACTGGAATTTTTAAGTGAGTATGAATTTGATATCAAGCATATCAAAGGAAAATAAAATAAAGTTGTTGATGCACTCGGCAGAAGGGTACATCTAACACATGTTACAATCATTAGTATGCATCAGTCAAATTTAAAGAGCAAAATTTTAGATGTTGTTGTCATGGACCAACATTACCTATAGGTAAAATAAATATTATAGTAGGAAAATGTACAACATAAATTTAAAGGATATGAGATGGAAGAAGATGGATTCCTTATGCATAAAAATAGAATTTATGTTCCTAGTTTCAGAGAGCTTAGGAATTTAGTATTAAAAGAAATGCATAATTTTCCATATGTCAGACATCTCAATTACCAGAAAAAAATTGCAGCAATAAGAAACCAATACTTTTGTCCAGAAATGGAGAAGAATGTTGATGATTACATTGCCATATGTATGGAATGTCCGAGAGTGAAAGCTTATCATAGACACGCAACACGTTTTCTACATCCATTGCCAATTCCAAAAAAAAAATGGGAAGTGGTAACCATTGATTTTATTACTAAGCTGCCTAGGACAACAAGACAACATAATTCAATAATGGTAGTGGTGGATAAATTGACGAAGGTTGCTCATTTTTTTTCCTATAAAAATGACTCATACAGAAGATAATATTGCAGGAATTTATATGAGGGAAATTTCTAGGTTGCACAGAATACCTAAGACAATTGTTTCAAACAGAGATACAAAGTTTACTTCAAATTTTTGGAGGGTATTATTTAAATAATTTGGTACAAATATGAACTTGATCATAATATACCATCCAAAGTCATATGGGTAGACAGAGAGAGTAAACCAAGTGATTGAAGACATGAGTGGATTTGGACATTGTGTTTCTTTTTTATCTTATTCAACGTTTCGATCTAGACTATTGGATCATCCTCAAGAGATTTATAGTATGGATAAAAACGTCGAATAAGATAAAAATGAAATGCAACTTCCAAATCCACTCACAATACACTATGTAATCATGCTTTACAATAAAATTGAAGACATGTTAAGAATGTATGTGATGGATAAGCCATCTAAGTGGGAATATTACTTTCATTTGGTTGAGTTTTCCTATAATAATGGGTATCAAGATTCATTGAATATGAGCCCATTTGAAGCTTTGTATGGTATAAAATGCAATGATCTAATGAGTTAGGAAAACCCAACTGATAGAGTAGTACTCGGGCCATAATTTCTCAAGGATATGGAAGACTAGATGGTTAAAATTAAGCAAAATTTGAAGGCAACACAAGATAGACAAAATAGTTATGCATATAAGAGCATGAAAACTAGATAATTCAAAGTGTGAGAGCATGTGAATTTGAAAGTGAATCCCAAGAAGAGTTCATTGAAGTGGGGAAATTGTACAAAGAAAGCAACAATATTATGTGGTCCATTTGAGATATTAATGGACAGAATAAGGCAAGTTGCATGCATGTTTGCATTTCATTCTTCCATGAATGTTCATACTGTATTTCATGTCTCTTTGATGAAAAATTATGTACATGATCCTAACCATGTTATTGATTGGAATTTGTTTCAGGTGGAGCCGGAAGGAGACTTTCAGGACCAACTAGTGTACATATTAGATAAGAAGGTCAAAGTGATCTAGAATTGAGCCATAAGATTGGTAAAGGTTCAGTGGACCTACTACGGTCCTAAAGATGTTACTTGGGTGCATGAAGATTCCATGTGGGAAGAGTACCCATGAATTTTTGAATACTTTTGAAATTTTGATTTTTTTTTTGTAAATGCACCGAGGATAGTGCCAAAATAAGGGGGAGGGGAATGTAATACCTTGGTTTTGAGTCCCCACATTAATAATGTTTTTTTTTTATTCATAAAAGGTTGTACTGCCTATAAATTTGAAAGGTCAAAGTGCATATAAATGCAATACATTGAATATTGTTAATAATAAAAGACACTGTTGGTTGCAAGACAAACAAGGACAAGAGTTATAAGGGTCTATGATTCCACATGATATAGGGGAGTTGAGGGGATAATCCTTTATATTCTTAATTAATTTTTTTTACCCACCTTTGAATTTGAAAGAGAAGAGGGGGTTATGTGAGATTTTTGGGGGAATCCATGTTATGGATTGGATTATCTAAACCCCATTCTTGATTGTCTTGGGGCTTGGCCATTCATTGTTACTCAAATCATTTTTGGAGTTGTTCCCTCTCATTCTATATTCTTGGTCATTCTTGGTTTGGCATGGGGAATGTAAACAAATTGTTGAAGGTAATGAGTTATGGTTGGTTGGATGTAGGAATTACTAGTGCATTCTAGCAATGAATGGATGCATGTGTGCATGAGATTGTTGACAATTGTGATAAGATTGTACAAAACTAAGAATACTTGGATTTTCCATCTTTGATATTTCCTAACCAATAGCACTAAGAGCCATGGAAAGAGGTGGAGCATCCCAAGGGAATGCATTGTAGAGAAGGGGGTTCATCTCTTTGGGTTGTGCAGGCTGAAAGGGGAAGAGAGTTGGAAAAATAGGATTTCAATGTGGTTGAGAAACCTATGAAAGATTGATTGCTATCTGGTTTTAGAAACTGAGTGTCGGTATGGGACCCATCCTTGTGGATTCATAGCCTCGGCTCGTGGGTTCCCTGTTGCAGAGAGTTTATGTGAAATAGATCCTAAGGTTGGATGGAACATTCGATGTATGCATCCAGTTGGTGTAATTACATTTTAAAGATAAGTTCTTTGTCATGTGTTTCTCTACTTGTATATTTACTTCTATTTTGTATTAAATATTATGTTTGTGATGTGTTTATGATATGTCTTCTTGTTGGTTATTTTTGTGCATGGCATGTTAAGAATTATTTTATGGAATTGCATGGTTCTTGATGAATCCATGTGCTATTATCATTGTTGGGTCTCCAAATTGATGTTATTTCCACTGCCAGGTACCTCCTTTTGACCACTAAATCCTCTTTATTTGACCTTGTCTTCACTCCTTTCACCAAGCTTATTCCATATTTTCCATACAGAGTTCATTCAAGAACTCAAAAGGTAATTACTTGTTAATTTAATATCTTTTCCATAGTTTTTGGTAAATTAGGAGGATTAAAGGTTGATTATTACTAATTATGGTTTTGATTAGTTAATATCCTATAACACACATATGAAACTTGTAACCCACCTCGTCATTTGGAATATACTCGAGATTCTAGAAGAGGATCGAAAATATGGGTTTTCTTCCTAGACCCATCGACATGGTTTTATGTTATTCAAGTCACACCTAGCTCCAGTGTGGCCACCTCTAGGTCTTGATCAATGTTTCAACCAAAATTACCAACAGTTTCTAGGGAGAAATATTTAGACTTGATTTTTAGGGCTGATGAAGAGAAATCTAGAAAATATAAAACACGGGTTTTGTCCAAAACGTCCTAATTTGAGTATCAAGAGGGTGATTTTCTCATAAAGTGCATGGCTTAAGATATAACAACATTTATCTAAGTTGGTTTCTCTAATATTTCTTGTTACGTCATTTTCCAACCCATACACCAAACATAGGAAAATCATGAGATCTCTGGCGCCTCTAGCAAGGGATTTGGTCATGGTCGAGATTGGATATATTCTCATGCATTGAAATGTCATGAGAATGTCATTTGATAAGATTTCCAATCTATATTTTTCAGAAAAATACCTGAAGATTGAGCTATATCTATTTTCCACATCTTTCATTGTTGTAATCAATGTGTCCAAGGTGTGGCATAGGGGTTCCGTTCTTGTGTTTGTGTGTGTTCTCTTGTGAAACGAATGTATATATAACTAAGCCTATATGGTGTAGAAATGAATCAACATTACCATATTGTTACTATGTTCTTTTATCTATATTGTTGAACTTTAAATTCGTTAATATAAGGCGATCATGTTGGTGTTCTGAGACAAATATTTGGGTATATCATTTTCTCTTAAGATTGTAGTTTTCTAGCAGTGTGAAGCCAGTTGGGAGGACCCACCAACATGGCTCATGTTGCAATTTAATTTATGTAGGTTTATATTTTCAATTGCAGTAAGTCTTTATGTTGTTCAAGATAGTTTAATATCATACTAGTTTATCTTAGTTTTCAATTAAATGTTAGATAAATATTTATTTTATGAATGTTTTCTGTGGATCCTTACAAAGGTTATATCTTCCATTGAAGACTGAGAGGCAAGTCATATTTTGTATTATGTCACAGGAACATTCCAGTGGTAAATGAAAGAATGTGATTTTCACCATAAAAATACCATGCCATCAGTCCAATAAAAAAGTGATATCTTTGTTGAGTTACAGTCTATGTTTTGTTTTTATTTGAAACACATGATTGCATGTTTTCATTTGCATTAGTAACCTACAATAGTATACAATTCATTGAAGATATGAATTAAATATTTTCTTCACAAACAATTACATGAACATTTAAGAATATGATATAAATGGAATTTTGTAATATTTAAGCCAATAAATCATTTCTTTGATCAAGCATCCATTGAACTAAATATCTCTGAGGTGTAGTTGTTTCACATTTGATTTTTTTTTTAGTTTATCGCATGGTGTGATAACAGAGTTACCTGAACATCCATATTAACTTGATCATTGGAAAAAATTCATATGAATAGTTTCAAGAACACACAGGTTCATATTTAATGTAAAATATTGTAACATGTGCCCAATATTAATTGCAAACTTAGCAGATGACACGAATTTGGAATTCAAATGACTTTGCATTTAAAAAAAAATCTTCTTTTACATTTTTCCATTTTTTTTATTACTAAAATTTCTTTGTTAGGATAGGATATTATTTAATCATGCATTTCATGTGCTTGCATATCTAAGTTTATTCTCCTGAATTGATATATTTAATGCCCATAAATTATACATACAATTTGACTAACAATCATGTTTCTTGAATCTAAAGAATGGGAGAAGAAATTTGAATCGGTCCAAGAAGACAAATTTGGAAGTAACTAGGCAATGGGTACATTTCATATCAGTTCAAAGAAAAAAAAAATGTTTTTTGGTGACTGTGTTGGTTACAAACGAATTGAAGTTATGGCATGAAGTTTTATCATCATATTGTCATTGGCAATAAAATAATTCAAGTAGGTATTTTTGTCCAGAGTTTTTCTTTAGAAATTGTGATAGTATTCTTAATAGGTGTATTTTCTATAACAAATAGGATTGTTAGGATTGATTAAAGAAGAGGTGGCTTCATCCAATGTTACTAGGAGAAGGGTGTTAAAATGTTGAAAAAGAGATAAATTTGGAATAATGTTGGAAATAGAGTTAGTAGAATGTTGGAATGTTTCCACCCAATCTTCTCACCATGCTTAGTCATCATCACCAAGGCTTTGTTTCACT
Source organism: Picea engelmannii (assembly GCA_009831015.1). Taxonomy (NCBI): domain Eukaryota; kingdom Viridiplantae; phylum Streptophyta; class Pinopsida; order Pinales; family Pinaceae; genus Picea; species Picea engelmannii. The sequence continues at coordinate 2,113,301 of ML777801.1, read as the reverse complement.
ACCTCTCAACAACCTTGAGGTAATATCTTGAGAAGTTTCCCTATAGATTTTACAAACCCTTTGATTTTTTCTTGAAACCCATCCACTTTTTTATTATTATAATTATTATTCTTACTACTATTATGTGAACTATTATGATGCATACATTTCACATTTATGAACTCAAAGTTTAAATATGACCATAAATCCTATGAACATCTTGAGACAGATTAATGGTATTGGGAATTCTTCATTGTTTTGTCCCTTTCCTAAGCTTAGAATTGTGAATGCGTTTTTCCCATTTGATGTTCGGTACTTGGGAAAGGTCTCATTTGTTATTCCCTACATCATTCTTTGGCCATGTTTATTACTCTTTGTGGGCCCCTTGCTTGAGATTTCTCTATTTTCTCTTGGATCAAACTCAACATCTATACTGGATTTGGTCCACCTAGGTTAGCTAGAGATGATCTCTTTGAGGTTACCAAGGTAGACATATCCATATATTTTGGGTGTACATGAGGTTTTATAGGGTTACATATGATATTTCCCTCTTCTTTTACACTCCTTGTCCTGATCTATGCCTATCTATCATGAACATGGAAACCAAAGAGCCTCAAAACATTACAAAACTAGTGGATGTCATGAAACCAATAGATTCATTAGGTTGACCTGTGAATGAGTAGTTCACTTCTACGAATTTTCCTCAATGGTAATTTTCATGACTTATACTCCCTAGAGGGTTTAGCTAGTCTATAAATAACCCTCATTTCATTTTAATTTAAATATTTTGGATACCATTTGAATCTTAGAAAAAATCTATCCAATTTCCACTAGGGTATGATTATATCTCCACCTTCACTCAAGTAATATAGCTACTTAGATTTATAGTCTCCATAAACCCCCTCACAACAAGGAATTACCATGAAAATGATGTCTTCCCCTATTGTTGGATTCTTCTTTTTTTTCATTCCCATTGAGTTTGGATATTGGTTCACCCTCATGGCTATTTATTGGATCCTCTCAATCCCCCTTTCACAAAGAAATATCAACACCATATTACAAGGAGAGCGCCTCATAGATGAAATTCAACTTTATGTCCTAATTAATAATATTGATTCATTTTATTATTGATGGAAGGTTTAGTGTTATATATATATGATAATGATGATGAACCCCCAATGACACCACATTTGGAATACCATACCTTAATAAGGTAATGGATTATTTGTATTTCTTTATAATTGTGTACATGTTATAGAAAATAATTAAGAGAAGCATTCCAAGATCACCATAGTTTTAATGAGTTAGAAGGTTAGGAAGGTTTATAGTGTGACAAATATTTTGAAATTGAGATCTAATATGGGTATACACTAAACATTCTAAGAGAAAGTGATTTTCATGTTTAACCCTATTAATATCACAAAGATGATGAATTGTTTCATCCCATAGTGTTTTGGGATTTTTCCAATGCCCAGTTTCACTATGGATCTCATGAGAATTTATTATGATTTTAGCAATGTTCATTTTCTTATTTATACTAGTCAAAATAGAGAGATAATTTTGACTTCTAGATTAGGGTTGATCACCTCCTTATATTATATTAACTTTATTTATCCTCTAATTATTTATCACACCACAATTTCCCCTTAAATTTAGATGTAATAATATTATTCTTATTCTACAAAATGATCTCTTCCTTTATTCCCAAAATATTTAGCCAAGACTAGGCATCTTTATGCCATCCCCATTTAAGCTAAAGGTGGTTTTGGCTAGAATTTGAAGAAATTTTTGGAAGCCTCGTGTATTCCATGTTGTTTAACTTGTTATTATACATTAGGTGTTAGGTACTAGGTGCTATAGCGGGAAAAACTCCCTATGGACTACACTAGGGTTCAACATGTAGGCGGATCTAACCATCTAAAAGTCTCCTCCTCTTTAGACTACCCCAAATATACCCCACATTCATACAAGAAATACAAAGTAAAAAGGATATGGTAACTCTACCTTAAACTCCATGTCCGATGTCGATCATTTCGTGTTCGATTGCTCCTCGACTACAAGTCTCCTCCCAAGGCCGACCTGCATTCACAAAAAGAAAAACAAGAAACTACGAACATGTATCTCATATATGAATTAGTGGGTTAGATGTCAGTATAAAACATAAATCAAAAATAAATATTGAACACATCATATCGCGGAATGGAAAAAGTATTCCTTTTATTGATATCACAGAGTTTAATTACAATGAGATCGACGACTTCTCCTCGAACCTGGTCCGGGCTCCTCTTCACCAAGCTCCAACTGTGCTTCCATGTATCTTTCTCCTCTCACACTCTCTCTAGGGAATGGAATAGGCTTATAATGGAGGAAAAAAGGCAAGAATGGGCAATTCTGGCACAAAACTCACAAGGTGGCTGCAAATTCTTGGGGCAAGGAGGGGATGTGAAACAAGAAAAGTTTCATTGTTATTATTCTTATCTTATGAATGAGACCCCAAAACCTCCTTTTATATCACAAAAGGATGGTTATTCGGTTGGGTGACGGGCTATAGGTGGTGGGACAGTTGGGAAACTACCCAATAGCCCATAATCTCAACGAATTCCTTGCAACTTTTTAATTTTTTGCAACATTTGTGGGTATATGCAGGATGTAATGGTGCATCTAGAATACGTACGCAAGTTGTAGTGGTGCAGAAAGCATGTGTATGTGGGCAGTAGTGGTGCAGGGTGCGTACATCTTCAAAAATATGGTTTTTAAGAAGAGCTTCTTAGTGATGGCATGAAAAAAATAGCAAGTAAGAGGGCCTGATGCCAAGTATGCATGTATGGTGAAATTTAGGGTTATAATAGATGCCCCCTAATGTGTGAGATCATAAGAGCATCTAATGGACGAAATACATTACAAATATTCACCAACGGATGAAGCGAGTGAGCCTGGGACCAAAGTTTGGGAGGTGTCATCTGCAAAAATAATAATTGTCTCACTGAGGCGGGCATACCCATGCTCAGAATGAAATAAATCATCGATGAAAATCAAATACATTGCATATCCATGTCATATAACTATATAAAGTGTAGCCGCAAGAAATACACAACGTATGTACATCTCACAATCAAAGATATACATGTATAGTATCCATCTTCAAGAAGCCAAATGACACCTGATGGCTAGAAATGAGGCCTTCAAATATGTAGAAACAACTTCAAGATCTTCAAAAATAAAGTAGGAGTGTAATATGAGTATACAAATTCACTACCCAGAGGTGTTCGACAGCTCATCGGGGAACCGACAAAAGGATCTCGGTGATCAGGCAAAGAACTTCATTCATTTCGAACAAAGACTTGATTGGACTTATGGGGATGGTCAAGCATGAGGGCAAGAGACAAACTGTATAAAGGCCGAATCAGTTTGGGTAAAAATTCCCTTGGAAAACAACATGACAAATGATCAAACTCAGGCAGCATGACATTGGCATAATTTCACGATGCAGGAGGCAACGCAAAATCTCCATGTGTTTGGAAGAATAACCAAATGGAGGAGGACACAACTCTATGTAGCGAGAACAACTTCCTAAGGTCATATTAAATCCCAATTCTTGATGACAAACGAAACAATGTGCTTTGTCCAAGGGAGACTCATTGTGCTGCCATAAAAAGAAAATAAATTTCCTGTCCTCTTTTTGGGGTATATATATATATATATATATTTTCTTTTTCAATATTTTTGAAGAGATTGAAAAAGAATAAAAGAATGCTACGTTACAAAGGAGGAACAAGTGTTGCAAGCATACTAATTCCAAGTGAAAGGAACACGCTAATGCTCATAGCAAGGAGACATGTGTAGGAAAAGGACACTTGGGGAAAATTCCTCCATTGGTCAAGGTGTCAAGACGCAGAGGCAAAGTGCTACAAGGCTTGCGTATAAGGCATGCTTCAAAGGTTCAGTTGAGAAAAAAATGGAGTCAGAATTAGGCCAAAGACGCAGGGATGAAAATGCGATTAATAAGACATGATGAAACCCCATTCAATGTATTTTTCACAAGTCCGGAGAAGGTAATCTTGGTGGTTTTTCATTTTTAGAGAGTCTGGAAAAAGCATAAAAGAAGACTTCGTTGGGGTAACTTTTTTGAATATAGTCTAGTCGGATCGAAAAAGGGATAAACTAGCACCAAAAAGACGTCTATTCAAAACCATTTTAATGAGTTTGACATAGACAAGATCACTCGACAATATTTTCAATTTTAAAGAGCTTAACCATGGACTCGTAGACTTTTTCTAGATTTAGTCTCCTTAGCCCGAAAAAGTATAAAATCTACTTAGGAGAACTCCCCTGATGAGATGAATCTCCCGAGGTGTACCTTTTTCCTCCTTAATCTACAAGCCGAAAAAAAGGGTAAACTCATGCCAGTAGATGTTTTTCTAGACCAATTTTAATGAGTGTGAAAGAACAAGGTCACTCAACGATCTTTTCAATTTTAAGGAGTCTGAAAAGAGCTTAACTATGGACTCCGTATAGTATGTTCTTCTAGACCAATTAACGAGTGTGAAGGAAAAAGATCACTCGACAATATTTTCAATTTTAGGGAGTCTAAAAAGAGCTTAACTATGGACTCCGTGGGGGTTCCTTTTTCATAAATTTAGTCCCTCAACCCTGAAAAAGGGTTAAATTTATACCTGAGAATACTCTTCTAGCAAACCGAAGTTCCTAGAGTGTACCTTTGTTCGTAAAACTGACCATCCAAACTGAAAAAGAGGTAAAATACTACTGAACAAACATGCCTTCAAATTTTAGTTTGGCGAGCGTGAAGGACAACAAGATCGCTCAGCAATATTTTCATGTTTAAAGAGTCTGAAAAGGACTTAAAAGACGACTCATTTTCTGGGAGTCTCGAGGGTGAGGCCAAAAGTGATGACATATCATATGTATGAGGCTCAATCTCATAATCAGGACAAGACTAACAAGGAATCCCAAGCCTAATGTCATTAATGACAACATGGACACCAAAATGCGACCAGGATCTACCTAGGGAATCCATGTAGAGGTAGGCTATACCACCAAATTATGACACTTCTAAAGAAGCAATGGCGGTTTCTTGTCACAATTCGATGGGTTCGATCCCGTGGAAAAGCAGAAAAGACAACGAGATGCAAAAAGCGGAGGTGGAATCCTAACTTAAATAATAAAAAGTTGGAAAAACGACTTTTGCCAAAGAATCTTTAAAAGTGGCCCATCTCCCAAAACGTTTTCCAAACCAAAAGTGAAGTGTATTGTAATATCCAATGAGAAACTCAAGAACCACGTTAAATGATTTTCAAGCCAGAAAAAAATGACAAAAGGGTTCAAAAAATGATGAAAAGGGCCAAAAAAGTCTATAAATAGAAGCTGGTAGCTCATTATCACCATTGCAAATTGAGAATTGACCAAAAAGACAAAAAGACCCCTTTGCTAAAAGATTTGATTCTGGGAGCTTCAGAGGATGAAACGAACTTCCGCTCGAACCAAGTAAGTAAAAATCAACACCTCTTGCATTTCAATACCTTCCTTTTGCATTTATTTTAGTTTTTTGGGGGGAGTGCACTCCTAAAAGGGGGCGGCCCTATGTGTATGCGGTATTTCCAAGGACAACCCATGTATGCCCATGGAAAAAAAACAATCTTCTTGCATGCATACGTGATTGTGTCCAATACAGCCCACATGCACCCTCAAGAACATGGAAAAATTGAAAGTACAAGAGCTAACTCCCCTTTGAACTTGTCATTTGATGGGATGTATGTCCACTGGAGAGAGAGGGAGCATGAATACATAGATATCTTGTTCGATGAGGACCCTACAGCTATGGACGCATTGAGACAATGTGGTTTGTGGAAGTTCTTTTGGTGTCCATTCATGAGGGCACAACCCAGACTGTTGAATTCCTTGGTGGACTATTGGCACCCCGACGTTGAGGCGTTCATGCTTGAGGGGCATTTGTTGACTGCAACAACTGAAGACATTTACTTTTTGACTGGCCTCTCGAGGAGAGGTGAATGATTCAACTTGCGCGTTTTTCCCCTTAGGCCCCACAACATTGCTGAGTTGATTGAACTACATTGTGAGGCTGACACTGAGAAAGTATTTTCTCAGGTGCCAATCCACAATATCACCAACCTATCACTAAAGGTAATAGTTTTACTCATTGGGAAGATCACTGGATCTACAACCTTACATCAGTCCTCTCAGGAACACATGCATTGTGTGGTGCAACGCTTAGATGCACGAATATTGGACTGGAGCATGACCATGCTAAACTACATGAAGATACAACTCACCGAGTGTCGCGGGTGGAGTAACAAAAACTTCATATTTGGGACCATTTTTTGTTCATTCTTCTTCGAGAGGGTACCCAGTCTCAGTCCGTGAGAGACAATGCAAGGGCATGTGGCCTCGCTCCCAGCAGTGTGTAGATGGGTGGTGTTGGGGCTCAGAAATGTCCTATTTTCATCCACCTTTCCCTTCACTATTCCTTACATTTCATCGCCCTATTAAACCTTCATCATACCATTTTCATAAATACATTTGGGTTTCACATTATTATTTTCCA
>ML777801.1:2072024-2095866 GCA_009831015.1 Picea engelmannii | reverse complement strand
CTTACCACAGTATTGAAGGCATTCAAATGCTCTGCCACCGAGTCTCCATCTCTCATCCTCAAGTTATACAACTTCTTTCTCAGGAATAGTTTATTTACCAGGGACTTAGACTGATACAAATTCCCCAACTTTTCCCATAAATACTTGGCTGTAGCTTCCTCTGACACATTCAGTAATACTGAATCAGAGAGACACAGTCGAATTGTGCTCTTTGCCTTTTGATCCGTCTTTTTCCAGTCATCTGCAGAAGTTCTTGTAGGTTTCATACCTAGATCTACCGCGATCCACTGATATCTGTCCACCAAAAGATCTTCCATCTTAAGCTTCCACAGCTCAAAGATTTTCCCATTAAACTTCTCGATCTCCATCTTCGAATTGCTTTCCATTTCTTTTCACCTGAAAAACAATACCACGGATCTCCCACTGTAACAAGGTTTATCACAGTCCCGAGCCAAACCCTTGACAACAAAGGCATCCCCCTGAAGCCAATAAAGCTCTGATACCAAATGTAAATTCTAACCTTGTACAATATATACTGCAAACTGATATTCAGAAAAGAAAAGAAAATATACAATGGAAAATACAAACATTACACAGAGATTTTTCACCTAGAAACCCAAACCGGGAAAACCAGCATATATTATATTCATACATTGTGTTACATTGTTTACAATACAATATACATATAGGAGCCAGTGGCATCCAAAACCCTAACCCAATGACCTGGATTAGTCCAAAACCCTAATTCCTTAACCGGAAATAGAAAACCATCGGCAAAAACCATGTGCCGAAAAACCACCTAATATTATGTGGTCCCGGAAATATGTCGGCCTGGAAAAAAAAAAAATTGGGGGCGTTGCCCCCGAACCCCTGCGTGCCCGGCGTAAACGTTCAAACACACCATCTCGTGCAAAGAATATAACACATACCCAATACTATAGAGGAATACCCCTATGTCGGGATCAACTTCTTCAGGGACCCTGATATGCCCATACCTCCCGGAGCAGAGATAGGAGAGATAGGTACATTTGCTTTTAAAAAAAAAATTATTTTTTAGTTTCTTTTTATATATATCATTTTATGTGTACCAAAGTATCTGAAAACTATGTATATTTTATGTACAGATGTGGGGCTAGTGCGTCCAATATATTTTGCAAGGAGAAGGCGGTGTCCTCGACCAGAGGCAACACCAACAACAGTTTTCAGACCACCAACAACAACAGGGTGACCTACAGCCAGAGAGGCTGAGAGAGTGTTGAGACGGGTGGAGCGGAACCTCATCGTGCTGACTCGTGTAGTGCCCATGGCCAAGATCAAGGATCTCCCGGCATCTATGCAGCCTCATGTAGTTGGGGTACCATGGACCTGGGTCCATCTTTTCCTATGTTTGGAAAACATCGCCGTTGACTATGGCAGGGCCAATAGGCCCAGTGTTTAGCTAGGGTGGACTACTTACATACCGAGGGCACTCTTTTTTATATTTTTGAGGGAATAAGCCCTGCGATGTGTACCAGACATATTATGTTTTGAGGCGCTTTCACCCACCTATGTATTCTGAGACTTTTGATATATATATATATGCATATTTACATATTTTATGTCTTATGGATCACATTTTTACAATGTATGTACGTGTGTATGTGTGTGCTACTTTTACGTGTGTGCAATATGCAAATCTAATACATGATTAGCTAGAGTATATGTGATTTGATTTAATCTCCTAGGAACATGGATATACGTAATGTAATCAAAGAATCATTCTAAGAGATGTACCCTAGGAATCATCGGTGTAGAGTAGGATCATAAACGTGGTAAACCCCATTTAACTAGGACACAACCAGCTGAGCATATAAGTAGACCTGGAGGTGAGAGATACCATGCGATAAAGCGTCACGAAGTAACTCTATTACTGCAATGTATTCAGCGACATTGTTTGTGGAATCACCTAAACAAATACCTCCAAAAGATATAAACTGGCCTTGAGGCGTGAATATCACCCAAGATGTGGAAGCAAGCCTCTGAGTGTGTCGGCTAGCACCATCCGCGAACCCAGCGAACACCTTTGATTCACTTGACATCTTCCATAGTGAAAAAGATGACATAAACAACACGTCCATAAAACAAAAAGACAAAAACTAACTGTATAAGAACTATACATATGTACAAGAAGTCACCCAAGGCGATCGACCTATGAGTAATACTTCTTGAGGTAGAGACCATTTCTAGGCTCCGCCAAAGATTTTCATTCACAATCAACCAGACGATAAGTGCCCTTCTTTAAGACCTCTTTCACAATGAAAGGTCTGAACCACATGGGTTTGAACTTTCCTGCCCCCAGGGGATCCTTATCTTGGTCATAGACTAGGAAAAGGTCGTCTTCGGAGAAAATCCGAGGACGAATGGCCCGATCATATTGACACTTGATTTTTTTCTTGTGAGACTCATTAGACAAGGCTGCATCACGACGTTTCTCATTGAGCTACTCGAGATATAATAAGCACTCCTCAAGCGATGAAGTGTTTGGAATTAAATGTACTGCCAAATTTAAGGATGGGATATGGAACTCTATTAGAAAGAATGCTTCCATCCTGTAAACGAGTTGAAAAGGTGAGAAAACGATTGTAGTCTTTACAGACATTCGGTAGGCCTGCAATGCCAAGTACAACATGAAATGCCAATTTGACTTGGCCAAATTGACCATTCACTGCAGAATAGTCTTGAGGAATTTATTCACAGCTTCCACCTGACCATTCTCTTGTGGGTAGTAGGGTGATGAATTCTATTTCCTCAACCCAATCTTTGATCTTAACTTAGACATCATTTTGTTCTAAAAGTGACTGCCATGGTTAGTGAAAATCTTCGTCGGGATGTCAAACCTTGCTACAATATGGTTAAAAATAAAGAGAGTTGTTGTTTCACCGTCATCTTTGAACATTGACATAGCCTCGACCCACTTTGTGAAGTAGTCTACCGTTACGATGATATAACGATGCCCCCTAGATGAGGCCGGGTGGCATGTATTATAATCAATCCCCCACTTGGTGAAGGGACCAACTGTAATGACGGGAAACATGGGAGCAAGGTGTGCCCTCATATTTCAAGAGAAGATCTGACACGGGTGGCACTTCTTGACCAATTCAACACAATCCTTGATTAACATCGGCCAAAAGTAACCAGCTCGTAAAATATTTTGGGTTGTTGCCAACCCAGAAAAATGACCACCACATGCTCCAGTGTTGCAGTCGTTAAGAACAATTTTTTCTTCTTCATGAGTGAGACACCGACGAAGGATGCAGTCTACACCTCGACCATACAAAGTGTCATCGAGAATGAGATAGTTTTTTTTCCTTATGGCATATACTTCGACGCTCATCGCGAGAAGTAGAGTTGGGGAAATTCAAAGTCTAGAGATAGAATAGTATATGTCCATACCAGGGGTCTGAAGATGAAATCAGAAAAAGATCTCCTTTAATCAGTGATTCTTCGGGAATAACATCACCTGACTCAACTGAAAGTTCCAAGATAAGTTCCGCAAAGACCAGTGACTTCTTATATTTTGCAGAAACAAAATCCAAGTCAAATTCCTAGAGGAAAAATATCCATCTATCAATCTTTCCTCTGATTACACGTCATGTCAACACATATTGAAACATATTCACAACAACAATGATGGTGGTCTTACGAAGCATAATATTATGACGGAACTGATGGACAACATGCATTGCTACAAACGCTAGATTCTCAACATGGGAGTAGTTGAGATCTGGTCCAACCAGGCCTCGACTCAGGTAATAAATCACATGCTCTTCAAGAATATCGTCCTCTTGAACCAAGACCATACCAATGGTCGAATTTGCAACGGCCAAATACAATAAGAAATCTTTATTATAATTGGGTGGCCGAAGCAGAGGGGCAAACGTAAGGGCACATTTCAACGCTTTGAAATTGCACTGAGAAGCTTAGTCCCAATAGAAAGGAACATCCTTTTTCAGTAAACGCGTGAATCCTTTAATGATCTCGGCATAGTTTGTGATAAAATACCGAAGAAAGTTGGATTTTCCCTGTAAACTATGAAGCTGAGGGACTGTCCACGGGGGAGGCAATTGAACTATCACCTCAACATTTAGAGGATCGACCATGATCCCTATTGTCGAAACTATGAAACCTAGAAGACGACCTGACGTCACACAAAACCTGCATTTATTTGGACTCAAGCGAATCTGATAGTAGCGACATCGATAAAAGATAAGTTGGATGTGTGTGGGATGATCATCTCTCTTATGAGATAGTGACACTAAATCATCAAGATAAGCCTCAGCTATATGTATTAAGTAATGGAAAGAAAAAGACATGGCCCACTGAAAAGTGGCTCCAGCATTCTTCAGACCAAAAGGAATCTTCCAATAAGCAAATGTTCCCCATGGACAGATAAAAGTTGTTTTATGTTGGTCTTCGGACTTAATTTGTATCTGATTGAATCCCGAAAAACCATCCATGAAAGAAAAGACCTCACAGCCTGCGCACTCATCAACAATCTGGTCAATGAATGGGGTGGGGAAATTATCCTTTGGACATGCCTTGTTCAAATCATGGAAGTCCATACATACGCGAATCGTTCCCTACTTTTTGTTGACCAGAATAGGATTTGACACCCATTGAGTCAACTGAACGTGGTAGATGAAATCGACTTTGAGTAGTTTATATACTTTAGCCTTAATAACTGTCGCTTTCCGAGGATTTACCGAACGAAGCTTCTGTCGGACCGGCTTAGCATCAATATATGTTGTTATTTCATGTTTGACGATTCTTGGATCAATGTATGGCATTTCCTCGTAAGACTAGGAAAAAACATCACAAAATTCCTTAAATAAATCTGTGTAGATTCAAATATCCTTAGGGGAGCATTCCACTCCAATGAAGACATTCTCCACGATGCCAGGGGTTCTAGAGATGTCAATAGGTATCGTTTCAATGATGGTTGCCATATTACCCTCAGCATAAACTCCATGCATAGCCAGAGGATTAATAGGACAAGACCTTCTCCATTCATAGTTAACATGAATTCTCCTGCTTCTATTCTTCTTAACTCTGGGAGGAAATAAGATCTATGATGGAGATCATCCCAGGGTCTGTCTGGACCAATCAATGCCTCTAAAATTTCCTCATCAAAGGGAAAAACCAAGTCTAAAGAATTGGTAGTGGCAAGGGACTATAGAGCCCAAATAGGCTCGAGAATTGGATATAACTCCTATGCAGGAGTCAAATCGGGGTCGACTGAAATTTGTTGGACTATAGAGTACACAAATTCTGTCACGCATAAGGGCATGGACATGCCATGATTACCTGTCCCTTCCATCAAAGCCGATGTGGAAGGAAGAGTCCACGGATTGGTAAAGTAAGTCGTACAGAACGAAGACACTTGAAAAATCTCATCCCTAGGCTAGTCGGGGACAGTCGATATCATCTTGACATCGCCAAAGGGAGGCAAAAAATCGAACGTACCCATCAAAGGTGGACACAAACCAACCCCGTCATTGACAACATTGGGTTGTGGGTTATCAATCATTGGGACCGTGGATGCCCCCGATGAAGGGTCAAGCCTAGAGAAGGAAAATTGATCAATGGTGATGATTCATTCCTCGTGTGGAAACAACAAGACCCAAAAAAATGTGGCAACCACTACATGCATGGAATATGTCCAACTCCTTCCTAACAATAGGTTGTAGTTGAGAGGCACATTGACCACTTCAACTTTGATGCACACAATATTCCCTCCTAACTGCATGGGGAAAGAAGGGATGATTCCATGTGGTATGAAAGAACAATCGTCGAAAGAAGTAGTCAGAGTAGGCAACAGAGACAAAATGGGTTGGCCAATGGCCTTCCAATAGGCCAATGACATCATGGATGTAGAGGCGCCCTCATCAACCATCATGCGGAAAATATTTCAAGTAAAATAATTCATGGGGTGAGCCACTACTATCTGAAATGCAATGTGGTATGGGATATGAGGATTCAAGTCGGTCGTATCAAGCATGATCGTTCCCAGATTACAGGTCGCAGCGGATCCTAAGGTAGCTAGAAGAGCCTTTCTCTGCGAAGGGCATCTCTAAAGGACCTCCAAAGCAGACATTGCGCAAGGGGTTTGTGACAAATCCTCCACCATAGAGTAATTTTGGGCGGCCCTTGCATTTGGATTATGCGAAGCTTTTTTGAACGCCCTTTTTGGGATGTGTGTCATTGTTTCTCACATCGTCTTATCGATATGGAGAGGAATAGATGGGTTTATGACTTCTTTACCCTTCTTAGAAGTTTCAAGAATTCTATAATCATGTGCCCTAGTCACAATGTATGTGTCACCTTTCATCATATACATGTTTGTTGGCAGGGCTTGTAGTTTGCACAGGGCAGTTTGCACAGTTTGCACAGTAGGGTAGTTTGCACAGGACTTGGTTTTTGTCATTAATGTCAAACTTTAAAAATCCAAAGGGGGAGTTTGTTGGTCAGTTTGCACAGGCACCGTGGATTAGTTTTCACAGGCATGATGGTTCCTAATTTGGAGATCAACATGCCTCTTGACATACCGAAACACGAAACTGCGAAGAACCCAGGAGGTGAGTCTTTGGTTATAACTTGAGGTCACATGTGAAACGAGCCTTGGAAGAGGAGTCAGCACCCTTAGCTTGAATTTCAGAGATCGAAGATTGACCAGCACATGACACATCATCCTAAGTAATGTCACTATGATACGTCACTCGTCAGCACCCTTAGCTTGAATTTTGGAGATCTGAGATTGACCAGCACATGATACGTCATCCTAAGTAACGTCACTATGATACGTCACTCCAGGAATTTCTATTTTGGGATTTTTGCATGGTAAGAAAAAACTCCAACATCACAAATTCCCGAATGCCGAAACACCGAAAGGGACACACATTGGATAATTTTGGGGATCGCGACTTGGAGTGTCGAAACATTTCATCACAAAAACGCCGAAATGTCGAAATGCGAAAACGCCGAAATGTCGAAACGCTAAAGGATGAAATGCCAAAAGGGACTATTGTGAGTCTCGAAAACCCAAAAGAAAAAACGTCGAAATCCCGTCAGTCTTTAGATTAAGAAAATAAAAGATAAGATTATGAAGTTTTGTGGACCGTTGATCAAGATCCATTTCGGGGATCACAACTTGGAGTGTCGAGACACTTCATCACAGGAATGCCGAAATGTCGAAATGTGAAACAAATTTTAGTTAAGCCTGTGGTCATATCCAATGGGCATATGGTTTAAGCACAAGTGTCTTTCTGAAGCGCTCGAGGGTTATTCTATGATGAGACAAAACAAATGTATGATCATCGAACGGTGTTGGTTAAATATTTAAACTGATCATGTGGCTATTGTTCTTCTTGAGGCCTTGACCAGTAATAATCACTGTAAGGTAGTTATTCAGTTATTGTAACTGAATCTTCGAAGCCTGAGGGTTCGAGTGTACACTCTGAATGTATAGGGTAGAAATAAGTGAAATTTTGTGAGATGAAGTTGGTGTGTATGGAATTAATGGTACAACCATAGCTCTAAGGTAAAATTCATTTCTGTAAATGAATATAAAATCGAAATAAAATCATACAAGGACAGTGAGAAGAAATGATGAAGATATAGCAGAGATCAAGGGGAGAAGAATGGATTTTGATATAATTATATAAACAGAGAGGACTTGAATGATGAATCCTTTGCCAAAGAAGATAAAGAGTTGGTTTGCAGGTTCTTAGTGACAGAGAAGGATTCTAGGGTGGTAGGGAGGAGCAAGGGGAGACTGTAAAAGTCTCCTATACAAGTTGGTGCTTGTACATCTGGGAGTTGTAGCTTCCATTCAGTAGGTGCTGAAGAAACAGAGGTAAAATCCTCATCTGGGTTGTAGCTCAGATAAAATAAGAATGTAAAGAGGAGTTGGAGCTTTCCTTTCATTCATAAGAAGAAGAGGTTTTTCCCTTTTGGGTTTCCTCATGACAAATCACTGTCTCACTATTTCATTTATGTGACTATATATTTATTGGTTAAATGTATTACTGCAAGTTAAATGTTAAAGGCATGATTTATTGATTAATAAGTAATCTTCTTATAAAATGAAAGAAATTTTATACAACTGATTCACCCCCCCCTCTCAGTTGACTTATCCTATAGAACAATGTTCATGGACAAAGGATTACTAGAAGACATAGGGGGTCCCTGACTTCCCCCATTCGTGCTCAAAGAGGCTTGAGTTAAATTTTTCCCATGAGGAAATCAGGTTGTTGCTGTGCCAGTATCTTTTGGGCCTTCGCAAGCCGAGGGCACAAGTGAGTTGGGTGGTCTTCCGTGCAAAGTTTACCTAGATACTTTGACTTTATTTTCTTTGTGTTTCCCCCACAAGTATTGTTGGTGGGTTTCTTATCCCCCTTACCCTTCTTTCATTGTTTCTTCTTTTTGTAGAGCTATTGGTTGGCCTTCGGGTTCGTCGATTGCACATTGTGTACATGAGACATTTGAGTACGGGGAGTAGTCGAACTAGAGGTTTGGTTGGTTGTTGTCTGTTGTATCGACAATTGTTGCAATTGATTTGACAGTTGATCAGTGGGATTCACTTGTGTTGAACCACCGATGCCATCAGCGTGTGGTCCAGACTTGTGTCTAGTCTTGTCAAGGATAGACCATGACGTATCTGGAAAAACTTTGTAAAGTAAACCAGATTGAGAGTATATCAGTTCTAGATGTTGAGCTCTCGTTATCGCCTCTTCCTCGAAAAAAACTCCCGATGTTGCGACGTCCTTGGAAAACTGGGGTACCAAAGACTTAAGGAACCACTCCAATAGGAATGTTGGTGGAACTGGTACTTTTATCAAACTCTTCCTATGCTGCCATTCTCAGATGTGATCCGATATATGGTCAGCCTTTTTTTGCTCAAAGTTGGCCAGCAATTCAGTGTCAGCATCTTATTTCACATGTAGTTGAAAATGGTTTACAAAAACCATTGCCAATTCACCAAAAGTAGAGTATCTTGAGCGGTTGAGCTCGATGTACCATTTTAGGGCACTCCCAATAAGAGTGCATTGAAACAGATGCAACTATACGGATTCATCTCTCAATGAGTTGGACGAGCACCATAGGTGAAAGGTGGTCATGTGATCGCCTGGATCTTAGTTAGGCTTACCTTCGAACTTTGAAATGTCTGAGGGCAACTTGGTCGGCATGGGAGGCCAATCCAGATTGTGATAGATTGGGTCGTTTAACAATCTTGATAAGTCTGGAAAATGCAATGTTTCCATAAAAGGTAGCTTGGGCTATTGACTGTGTACAGGAGGAAAGGATCCTAGAATTTGGCTGGCACCAGGTTACTAGGAAAAGTTAGGTTGTTGACTAGGGTTCTAGTAAAAACCATTTCCTTGTCCAGCATTCAGATATTACACTTGTTGAGATTTCATTGGATGACTCATGTAGTAGGACATTGAGGGATGGGAAGGGATTGCTCCCAACACTATGTTCCAAAGGTTTTGGAAAGGGTTTCCCCTTGTCGATCCGATGAGCATAGGTATTGAGCCTTGCCCAGGGTTCCATTGACCATGGAAGGGGTTACCCCCGATAGGCATCCCTGACGAGGGAACTAATCCCTGCCATGGATTCCAAATTCCTTGTGAGGAGGTGACTCCTGTGTTTTACCCCTGTGTAGGAATAATACCCTATACATGATTTTTTGATCCAAAACCAGGGTTTCCCCCGGACGATATGGCAACTAATGAGAATGCATTGTTTCCAAATGTGTTGAACAAAGAGAATGGCATCGAACCCAGTGGCGTGGTGTAGGAAGAAGGTCTTTGAATACCATCTCTGAACAAGCTGTAGTTCATGTTTGGCTAGACGAGCTATTGAGAAGTGTCGCTGAGCGAGGGGGAAGAAGGAGGTTTGTGACCTCCGTCATAAGGGAAGTAATTATAGGGAGCTGAGGTTCCCCCCATGGACCCTTGCAGAGGAGTGTTTGAGCTCCCTTCCCCCAAACCCATGGTATCTAGGGTGGAGTAGGTGAGGACCGAGTTCATATCAAAGACGGGAATCCCATATGAAAATAGAGTACCCGTCGCACTCTGAGTGAATGATCCAGTGATCACTTCCATGGACGGAATTAGACCGCTGCCCAAAGTAGAGGCAAATGATACCATAGTGGTCCGGACTAGAAAAGGTGGGTCAGGAGGTAGAACACCCCCTGTGGTGGTAGCCATTGAGGGAGTATGAGCACTCCCAGATGAAGTAGCAACATTCACTTACATTGCTTCTTGCAAAACTATTTGATGCTTGTGATGCGTTACCCTTGGGGGGACAACTTGTACCACGATGGGCGCCAACAATTTATTGATTGAAGGGTTATATGGACCAAGAGATTTCGATCCAAGATCATAAATAGTCGATTCTTCCAGATACAAGTGTTCTCCTCTCGGAGTTGGCTAGGGCATAGTTTCATGTGGCTCGAACGCCTCAAGTGACCTTTGTTGGTCAAGTCTTCATCGTAACGGTGGCAGTGGTGGCTCCAAATTAACCAGCGGCAGGCCCAAAATCCTTTGTGACCGACGGGGCTCTTGATATTCCACTGTGTGAGAATATCAATGACACAGTAAGGATTTTTCTAATGTTGAAGACCAAGCACACACTAGAAAAGTTCATATGAGATAAAGCAAGAAAACCACTAACTAGTTGGAAGAACAGTAACACCAGCCAACATTAGAGAAACTTACTGGTGCAAGTGCAACTCGAACATGGAATCACCCTCTGGGTATATTTTGTAAAGCGTGGCCTGATGTCTTCCCTAGGTACCACGGTATACCCCCGCAATCACCTATGTAATTCCCTAAAATAAAGGCAACTAGGTTTCCAACTCGTGAACAATCACCAGGCGGGTACAGTCGACAGTCAAGTGGACCGCAATGAGAAGAGTATCAATCATGAAGCCTATCGAGGGTATCGAAAGTAAGTGTTATGGAAAATGAATGAGGAACTCGAACAGATTCGAGACCCACAAAGCTCTGTGGAAAATGCGATCAACAGAATCCCAAGACAAATCCTCAATATGCATTCCCAACTACACTTGGTCCGGCTTTGGAGGGGTTATCTCCGCTACCTTTCTGCACGCGACCTCGTGTTTAGCCCCTGTGTTAGAGGGGGGTCCCAGATATTTTCACATTTACTAGAATTTTTACACTCCCTAGCATAGACTCCAATGTTTTTTTTATAAGCCTTGAATATTTTTCTCTCCAACTTAAATCGAGGCTCTAGACTAGACTAGTTGATGGACCCTACAAACATAAAGTCTAATTAATTTTAATTAAGCATTAATTTTAAGTGGCTTGTTTTAATTCAAGGAAGCGACAATGAAACTAGTGGTGCATTTTGAGAGACGAAATAGAATAACTATAAATGAAACTGAAAGAAAAATTACTTCTTTTTGACAAATAAGATTTGCAATTTTAACTCTTTAACCAACTTTCCGTAACTACTTTTTCTAAGATATTTTAAAGGAAAAACCTAAAACAAGATTTCGCTCGACTACAAGCTACTTAATGTTCTAAGCATTCAGTAAATAACTTAAAGAAACGAACTCTTTCTCCTAACAAGAAAAATAATCAACCCAAGTACTTTACCAAACAAAGAAATAAAAACTTTTTCTATTTTTTTTTGGTTTATGCTTCAAATAAGAAACTTGAAATAAATTCTTTTTCTTTTTCTTTAAAGCAAGAAAGAGGGGAAAAAGTGAAGACAAGATAAGACCAAAAACTGACTTCTGGTCCACTGCAAATCGCAGGGAGTCACTGACAATACCAGACAGGCTGATCAGAAAAGACTCGCAAACGCGTCTAAAACCCTTTCAAAGAAAACACAAGAAATATTTAAAACACACGCAAATTGACGTCAAACCCAAGCTAAAGACTATAACTACGGAGACCAGTACTAAATCAAGAAACCCCTAAGAAGTGTGACTTCAATCAGGGAAGAGGTTGACTGCCTCTTCTTGAAGAAAGAATTTCTTGACATAGGCATTCTATTGACACTTAAGTAGCCTGCATATGTACGCGGGCTGTCTAAAGGTAGGGCATGTATGTATGCGCGTAGACCCACTGCAAGTCGCGTACACCTCTGTAACTTCTCAAAAAAAAAGAAAAATAATAGTCAGGCTGACAAGGAAGGGAGTACTGGTATGGCATACCATAATCCCATAAATACTTAGAAACTTACAGAAACTCAAAAAAGGTAATCAAACCAATTAAAACACCGATAAACCCCCCTAAAATCCTAGAGGTTTCCCCAGTATGGTTGTCAGTTCTGCTATAGTGGGAAAACCCCCCTATGGACTACACTAGGGTTCACATGTAGGTGGATCTAACCATCTATAATTCTCCTACTCTTTAGACTACCCTGAATATACCCCACATTCATACAAGAAATACAAAGTAAAAAGGATCCGGTAACTCTACCTTAAACTCTACATCCGATGTCGATCATTTCGCGTTCAATTGCTCCTCTACTACAAGTCTCCTCCCAAGGCCGACCTGCATTCAAAAAATGACAAACAAGAAACTACAAACATATATCTCATATATGAATTAGTGGGTTAGATGTCAGTATAAAAAATAAATCAAGCATAAAGATTGAACACATCATATTGCGGGGTAGAAAAAGTATTCCTTTTATTGATATCACAAAGTTTACTTACAATGAGATCGACAACTTCTCCTTGAACCTGGTCCAGGCTCCTCTTCACCAAGTTCCAAATTCTCTTCCATGTATCTTTCTCGTCTCACACTCTCGCTGGGGAATGGAATAGGCTTATAATGGAGGGAAAAAGGCAAGAATGGGAAATTCTGGCACAAAACTCACAAGGTGGCTGCAAATTCTTGGGGCAAGGAGGGGATGTGAAATGGGAAGAGTTTCACTATTCTTATTCTTATCTTATGAATGATACCCCAACCCCTCCTTTTATATCACAAAAGGATGGTTATTCAGTTGGGTGATAGGCTATAGGCGGTGGGACAATTGGGAAACTACCCAATAGCCCGTAATCTCAACGAATTCCTTGCAATTTTTTAATTTTTTGCAACATTTGTGGGTATAAGCGGGATGTAATGGTGTAGCTAGCATACATACGCAAGTTGTAGTGGTGCAACAAGTGTGTGTAATTGAGAAGTAGTGGTGTAGGGCATGTACATATTCAAAAATATGGTTTTTAAGAAGAGTTTCTTAGTGATGGCTTGGCAAAAATAACAAGTAAGAGGACTTGATGTCAGGTATGCATGTATGGTGAAATTTAGGGTTATAAAACCAGGTGTTAAAATATTGGCCAATACTGAGAGGGGGGGGTGAATCAATATTCCATCTTATTTTAAAACTTTAGTCAGATATTAATTAACAAATTAATTAATCATAATAATTGATCAAAAAGAATGTACTGAATACTTAAATTTAAATATAACAATAACAAGTAAAAGTTACAATTGTGTGAGACACACCAACCTCTCTTCTTCTGAGAACTAACTCAAGGAGACACCAATCCCCTTGTTTTAGAGCACCAACTCTAGGAAGCATCAACTCCCTTGTTTCAGAGCACCAACTCTAGGAAGAACCAACTCCCTTGTTGCAAAGAACCAACTATAGGAAGAACCAACTCCCTTGTGAAATAGGTTTTAACCTACAAAGGATTGCAATCCTCCCGAACTCCTCCCTACCACCCTCACTGCATAAAAATGTTTATAATTTCTTTCTTGGACTTTGCTCCTACTTTTGATCTTCTGATGTGGACTACATAGACACTCTCCTTCCATTATACCTTTGTAGTTATATAATATACCAACGGATATAGGTTTGAAACATTGTGTCTATTTGGATGAACTAATGCACCTCTTCATTTAATTAATAATAATGCTAACATTTTGTCATTATTTTTTTTTTTTTAATTCAAAAGACTTCAAATCCCTTGTAAGTTATTCGTCATTAATGGAATATCTAGGTGCTAAAAATTGTTTACTGTTGTTGTAACAGTTCCTTGAATAAACCTTGATCTTGAGGTGTTAATTATCTTTCATCATATTTTTATCCTTTATGAGTCGATCTAAGTTATGGATTGACTCTTCTTATTTTGGTATCACACTTCCATATTGATCCAACGATATACGATCAATATTCGTTGTCCATTGTCGATCCATAATATTTATGCTTTCATTGTCTGTCGACCTTAGCCATCCAATAAATGTTCTACAGTTACTTTGGGCATATTGTATTTTTTGGATCATTGATGGTCAATATGTTTGATCCGTAAACATGAGGCTTATAGCCTATTCGTCTCACCAACATGAAATTCTC
Source organism: Picea engelmannii (assembly GCA_009831015.1). NCBI lineage: Eukaryota > Viridiplantae > Streptophyta > Pinopsida > Pinales > Pinaceae > Picea > Picea engelmannii. The sequence continues at coordinate 2,081,493 of ML777801.1, read as the reverse complement.
TGTTTTAAAAAAATTATAATTCTAGTTGTTTATATTGTTAGCAGTTGGTAAATTTCCAAGAGGTTGAAACAAAAGAAATCTACAAAGGTAACTTTATTCAACCACTTTTAAATCTGGGATCTAGCCCTTCCAGCTTCAGAGAGGGATCTCTCTATATGATTTAGCTACATTTTCAATTTTAAATATTAGGCTAGGTAAAGATATAGGTAGGTTTTGTTGTCAAAGTGTTTTTTGAATTGGTTGAGATAGTCTACACATCCATTGGGCTATGGGGTATGTGTTTAATAAAAATGAAATACAACCAGAAACGTGAAGGAAGACTTCCACAGGGCGATATAATATACTCACTGGATATTTTAGTAGCTTGGATGATGGACAGAAGAAAAGATGAGAAAGATAAAATCAACTAAGAAGCAGTTAAGAATTTCTTAATTGAAAACACCAGAAGATAAACACTAAAATATTTCGATTCAGAAATAGGGTATCCAAGATAAATCCTGCAACATTCGTTACTCTTAAAGATTAATTTCGGAAAACAATATGATCACAAAGCAAGAATAACATTCAACTTAGAGAATAACATCACCAGTGAATACACGCAAGAATCTTGTAAAAGTGCCTCCTCTTTATTAATGGAAGATCTCTTCAAAAATGTTACAGTCTGATAGCGTCAGGGTGTGAAGATGTTAGCGATATTTCTTGTATAGGGGGTAGAACACAAAAGAAGGGGTAAAAACCCACTTGTCCAAAGTTTTGGGCGACAATGCGCCCGTGGTAAGCAGCAAGCAAGACCGGGCAGTCCAAATTTGCGCACCCAGATCGACGGCGCATATTGGATTCCGGACCCCCCTTGCCTTTCTACCTTTAAGCGGGAGGGGGGGGTCCGGAATCGGGGGCGCACCTCTCCAACGGCTCAGATCGGCGCGCCCGGATCAACGGCGGTGAAGACCATTCCGGACCCCCCCCGCCTTTCTACCTTTAAGTGGAGGGGGGGGGTCCGGAATCCCACATGCAGTTTCCGACGGCCACGATCGACGAGCCCAGATCAACGACTCAGGCACGGCCCCGACTTTCTCAGCTGCCCTGTCTTTTACCCACATGGGCCCGCCTCCTATCATGTCATCCCTCTGTCCGCCTTTCCCTTGCCGCCATGTGTTACCGTTCACCTCTCTCTCACACTTCCAGATGGCCTCTCCCTCGTCTCATCATCCATTTATCATTCGCCACGTATCCTTTCCCTCCATGTCAACCTTCCACCGCATTAAACTTGCCTCGTCCATTCACCCGCTGTCTCTGCGTATATCCCTAGTGACTCATGTCAATCCCCCGCCACCTCTCTCACCTCTCATCGTCCTTTTCTCTATCCTCACAGTTGAGGCCCCGTCATTCCATAGCTATACCTCACTTCCCGCGCTGATCTCCACAATCGTCCTGCGAACCCATCAGTTATTCCAGATGGCAACGCGAGAGGTCTCCCATATCCCAAAATGCTGAGTTGGCCCGGTCGTCTTCAATCCCAAGAAGCAGTTATTGAAGCGGTTGGTGGTGGTTAGACATCGTCTCCACCATAATGGGAAGTATTGCATTCAATTAAAGATACGTCGATTCGCCGAATAAAATGTCAGGGGATCGATCACATCTGCCATAAGTTGCATGACCATTTAGAGATTACAACCCCGTATTGTTAGGAGCCATGCAGACGCAAAGCCTTCAATGCATTTTCTTGGTTCCGTTGCTGTTGTTGTTTTGAGTATATGTAGGCATTTTCGCCATTTTGGTATCTATCGATGGTAGAGCTAAGCTCCCGACTGTAAAGTTTTAGCAAATACTCTGGTTTCCCGATTATGCCTCTGTGTTTGAGACTTCTTGGTTTATGACAAACAGTTTTCCTTTTTTCATCTTTGTTTCATCTCATGCCGGAGTGTTCACAGTTGAATGATTCACGTGGATTGTTGCAGTTATGCTATGATAAAGGATTTGTCGTGGCATCTTTGTACTCTCTGTTTCTCTGTGTTTGAATGTAAAAGGGTTTTGCGTTTCAATACATTCTTCTCCAATCTGTGATCGACCTGATGTTTATTATAGACCTTTGCATCATTCTTGCATAAGTCTTCCATCTGCTCACCCTTTACTACGACTCATTGTTTGGAGTTTATCAAGACCTCACTCGTTCATGCATGCCTGGTCTGGTTTCTGAGTTGACACAATACTGTTTTGAGTCTTCCTCCATTTGATCACCCTTTAAACAAATCGTGACATTAAAACTGATGGGCGTCGGGCTCTGCTCCTGCAAGCAATCCAGGAGTGACTTCCATCGCCAGCATTTCTGGCRTCGTTGCCGGGGACGATGTTGAATATTTTCCCCAGATTTGAACGAMAAAGATCAACTAATTTTTGAAGGTGCATCARTTATCAGAACTTGAAGATTGCTACTGTGTACCTGGAGACTCCACTGTGACGACTCCGCTGGGGAGAACCTGTTCTATCAGTTGTGGCTTCGAGAGGCAGACACACGAGGTTTAATCCACAACTGCCTTTAGCCACACCAGAAGCAGACTTGGAAGCAGTGCGCAGAAAGGGAAAGAGATCTGTAGGAGAAGTTCCCGTCGATGAAAAAGGTAATACGCCATCCCCTTCTGTGAAAACTCCATTTTCTTATTCTCAGCTTCCTAGTCGTTCTTCTTCTGAGATTTCCCGTTTTCTGAACTTCGGGAGTGTTCCTACTGAGTTTTCTCCTCCTGGTCTAGTATCAGAAGGAGATATCCTTGTCACTCCCCCCTCAGGAGGTTTTACCACTCCTCCTTTGATTACTACTGCTGCGCAGAGAGAGACACATGTACACTCAAGCCCCTTGGACTTCTCTCTGTTTTCCTCGTCATCTCCTGTGAGGACCTCTTTTCCTACCTCACCTGTTCACACCCCATCTCCTCCGAGTTCTCCTTCATTCAACGTCCCTATGGCTGGTGCTAATCCCCCTCCGAATAGAATGGATGCCATAATCACTGCTAGATATGCTCCTTTGATCCTCCCTCATCCCTTGAACCCTCTCCCTGCTGGAGACTATCTGAAGTACATGCCCAAGTTCACTGGGGAGGGAGATATAACTACTAAAGAGCACTTAGCTTCTTTTTATAGTTATGCAGACAACCTCAATATTGCAAATGAATATGTCTGGATGAGAGTCTTTGTTCAGAGCTTGGATGGAGAGGTTAGAAAGTGGTTCAGGGGACTGGCCCCTGGATCTATTGTTGGTATTGAAGCCCTGGATAATGTCTTCCTGAGGTAGTGGGGGGACAGGAAAGATTACATTTATTACATGACCGAGTTCGGGTCCCTGAAGAAGTAGGAAGGAGAGTCAGTCTCTGACTTTTCCAAAAGATTCAATAAGATGTATAACAAGATTCCTGCAGAAATAAAGCCTTCAGAAGCCTCTGCTCAAATATCATATGCCAGTGCTTTTGACCCCGATTTCAGTCTCGTATTAAGAGAAAGAAGAGCCACCTCTTTAGCTCAAATGAAAGATGCATCTATAGAGGTGGAATCTAATATGTTAGCAGCTGACAGACCGAGAAACAAGGCCGACACAGATAGAAGAAAAGGAAAATCAGAAGCCTCGGTTTCTGGCTCCAACATCTCCGGCCCATCATTTCCCCACCCTCAAGTAAATGAGTTGACCCAGCTGTTGAACGTTCTGAAAGAAGAGATGGAGATATTAAAGACAGAAAGGAAACAAATGAACAAAGGCCCTCAGAACATCGAGAACAGAGGAGGTTTCCGAAGACCAAACAATTTTGCTCCTCCAACTATGCACAAAGAGAAAGAAAGGGACAGAGATGACCAAAGGATTCAGGCTCCCTTCCAGAACAATTTTGTAGCTGATGAAGAAGAAAGGGAAAAAGACGAGCCTGAGCCCAAAATCCACTCTGTAGAAGTCACTCCTCCTTTCCCCCACCTAACTAAGTCAGCATATGAGGAATCCCTCATGAACAGTCAGCTGAATGAACTAAGCAAGGGAGACAAAGCTGACGATGGTCGAGGCAGATACAACCTGAGATCAGACAAAAGATCAGCACCTGATGACCCTGAGCCATCCAATAGAACAGAGAAACCTGCTAGTGAAGTAGCAGGCAGAGGTAAGAAGGCTCAACCTCTCTCTCCCATTGTTCAAAATCATGCTCCTGAGATTAGAGAAATTCCAAAGCTTACATCTTCTTTCAATTTCGAGCATGAAATTCAAAAGATTAGAATCCCTGTGCCCCTCACTGAGCTAATAAAACATGGGGAATTCAAAAAACGCTTCTCCGACCTGTTGAAATCTGAAGCCTCTGGCCCTTCCACAGACTGCATAAACCTCCAAGATGAAAGGCCTGCAGTGGTCCTAGGTCCTATGGTAGAAGACAGAGATGATTCATCCCCTCCCTTCTACACCTCCCTGAATATACATGACAAAGTGTTGCATAATTGCCTTATGGATTCAGGGGCCTCCCACAACCTTATGCTTAAAGCCGTCATGGAGGAATTAGGACTGGAAGTCACCCGAGCCTATCATGACCTCTATTCTTTTGACTCCAGAAGGGTCCAGTGCTTGGGAGTGATTAAGGATCTAGTAGTTTCCCTGTTTCAGCTACCCATGAAGAGTATGATCATGGATATTGTGGTAGCCGATGTCCCCCCTAAATTTGGCATGATGTTGTCAAGATCCTGGATAAAGAGATTGGGGGGAACCTTGCAGATGGACCTCACGTATGCCACCATCCCGGTCTTTGGAGGGGAACATAGAAGATTATACAGAGAAGCTCAGCTAGCCTACATAGTCAGTGATGAAGAAAACCCCACCAATCATCCCATCTATGCCTTAGACACTGACTTAGGATCTAGCTTATTGCAGGTCACTGATGAGCCTGAGACCCCTTTACAGATCAAAAAGCAGCTTAGTCTTAACCAGGGGATGCCCCCTCCAACCACCTATGTTTGGAAGATGTTCTTTGATGGAGCCTCTTCCAATATAGGTGCAGGTGCCAGAGTGGTATTCAAATCTCCTTCTCAGGAAACCATAGCACTGTCATACAAGCTGGAATTTGAAGTCACCAATAATGTGGCAGAATATGAAGCTCTGGTTCTAGGATTAAGGGCTGCACAAGAAATGGGAATCAGGGAGATGGCTGTGTTTGGGGATGCAGAATTAATTGTCCAGCAGGTCAAAAACGTCTATCAGACCAAACACCCTCGCCTTAATAATTACAGGAACGAGGTATGGGACCTAATTGATAGTTTCTTCCTGGCCTTCAACATCTCTTTCATTCCAAGGGAATAAAATGCTCCAGCCGATTTTCAAGCCTTCTCAGCTAGTTTGTTCGAAGCTCCTGCGCTGCCCGCTGACAGATCAGAGGTGGAAATAAGATACAGACCCTCCGTACCGGACAATGTCAAACATTGGAAGGTATTTGAAGATGACCAGGAGATTGAGAAATTCCTCCAGTCCATCGATGACTTCTCTGCATTGCATATAGATGAGGACCCTGACAAGGAACCTGACCACCACCCTGGGGAGTTGCTGAATAAAGTTGTCGACCATCAGATTATTCAGCTGCCGAGCAATCATATACCAAGAGGCCTAATCCCATTAGAAAGATTGTTCGATGGGAATGATGTGGCTATGAAGGGAAGAATTTCAGGTGATGATGTTGATACGACCAAATGCAACATAGGCACACCAGAGGAGCCCAAGTTTGTCAAGTTGTCGAAGAGTTTGACTGAGGAGCAGAGGATCGGGTATACTGATTTGCTGAGGCAGTTTGCTGACGTGTTCGCGTGGACCTACGAAGACATCAAGACATACGACACGTCACTCATTGAGCACAAGATCCCACTGAAAGAGGAGGCTAGAACTTTCAAGCAGAAGCTGAGACATATAAATCCTACGTTGTTACCTGTCAAGGAGAGGGAGGTGAAAAAGCTGTTGGATGCCCAAATCATAGTCCCCTTGAGATACTCTAGCTGGGTAGCCAACTTGGTCCCAGTAAGAAAGAAGAGCGGAGAAATCAGACTCTGTGTCGATTTCAGGAACCTGAACAGGAGTTCAAGGAAGGACAATTACCCCCTGCCCAACATGGAACACATATTGCAGAGGGTCACTGGTGCGTCTAGGATATCTATGATTGATGGATTTTCTGGCTATAATCAGATATCATTCATGCCTGAAGACAGAGAAAAAACAACCTTCACCACTCCTTGGGGCACGTTCATGTATGCCAAGATGCCATTTGGGCTGATGAACGCGGGAGCAACATTTCAGCGAGCCATGGACATAGCCTTCGTCGGGGAAAAAGATAAGTTTGTGGTGATTTACCTAGATGACATAACAGTCTTCTCCAAGTCTGATATTGAGCACCACTGCCACTTGAAGAGGGTTTTCCTGAAGTGCCGCAGGTTTGGCCTTTCCCTGAATCCCAAGAAATCATTGTTTGCTATGCAAGAGGGGAAGATGTTAGGCCATATAGTCTCAGCAGAGGGAGTGAGGATTGATCCTGACAGGGTAGAGGCAATTCAGGCCCTGTCACTTCCCATGTCTAAAAAGGAGGTCCAAGCATTTTTGGGGAGGATTAATTTCCTGAGGAGGTTTGTCTCAAATTTTGCTGAGTTGGTGAAACATATCACAGCCATGCTCAGGAAGGGCCATGAAATAAAATGGACTTCTGAACCCAGGAAGTCTTTTGACCAAATAAAGAAAGCACTAATCGAGGCTCCTATGCTGATCAGTCCAGATTATTCTAAATATTTTGTGATCTTTTCTTTTGCTTCCTTTGACACAGTAGCAGCGGTTCTGTTGCAGAAGAATGATCAAGGGAAAGAGCAGCCTATTGCCTTCTTTAGCAAGGCGTTGAGAGATGCAGAGCTCCGATATGAGATCATGGAGAAGCAAGCTTATGCCTTGGTGAAAGCTCTCAAAGCTTTCAGGGTCTATGTCTTACACTCAAAGATCATTGCATATGTCCCTTCAACCTCTGTGAAGGACATTCTTGTATAGCCTGACATAGACGGAAGAAGAAGTAAATGGATCGCCAAGATCCTAGAATTTGACCTGGAAATTAAGCCCACCAAGCTAATAAAAGGGCAGGGTTTGGCCAAGCTCCTAGCCGAATCCAATTATAAAGCATTGGAAATCAATTTTATCAATGAACAAGCTGAATCATCCAACAGGGGTTCCCAAAGCACTGTGCCGCTATCAGCGTGCCCCTGGTACAAAGATATCTTGTATTTCCTGCAGGAGTTGAGACCACCTGATGGGATGGGAAAAGGTAAAGCCAGAGCTTTAAAGCTCAAAGTTGTCAGGTATTGCCTTATTGGCCAATATTTGTATTGGAAAGACCCCCAGGGGGTATTACTAATGTGTCTGGACCCACAGCAGGCCCAAAAGGTTATGAATGATTTCCATAGTGATCTCTGTGGAGGCCATTATTTTTGGAAGACCACAGCTCACAAGATCCTTTGAGCTGGGTACTACTGGCCCACCTTATTTCCCGATGTCTACAGGGAAATTAGAGCCTGCATCAAATGTCAGAAATTCTCAAGGAAGAAGCAACTCAAATCCCTGCCATTAAAACCTATGGTGGTCTCAGCGCCCTTTCAGCAGTGGGGATTGGACTTCATTGGGGAAATCCATCCTCCCTCGAGTGGCCAGCACCGATGGATTTTGACAGCAACCGACTACTTCACTAAATGGATAGAAGTTGTCCCTACCAGAAGAACTTCCCATAAAGTAATCATTAGCTTCCTGGAAGACATCATAGCTAGGTTTGGCTGCCCTAGAAAAATTGTCACTGACAACGCTTCCCCATTTCGGTCTAAGCCTCTGATCAAATTTTGTGAACAATTTGGGATTTCACTGATTCACTCCACTCCCTACTATCCTCAGGGAAACGGACTGGAAAAGTCCTCTAATAAAAGCCTAATTAAGCTTATCAAAAGGCTATTAGAGGATAATAAAAGGGCCTGGGACTCAAAGCTCAAATTTGCACTTTGGGTCGATCGAGTGATGACAAAGAAATCCCTGGGTCTCTCCCCTTTCTAGCTTGTTTATGGGATTGAGGTCGTCTTCCCCACTCAGCTTGCCTTGCCTGTGGCAAATCTCCTCTAAGACTATGAGGGGGAAACCAACCATGTGCTCAGAAGGATCCATCAGATAGTGGAAGTGCAGCAGATCAGAGAGCAGGTCCTGGACAGAGCTTACAATCATCAACAGAAGATCAAGCAGGATTTTGACAGGAAAAGAAAAAAGAAAGAGTTCGAGCAGGGTGATCTGGTGCTCAAGTGGGATGCACCCAGGCAGGAAAAGGGAAAACACAGTAAATTTGATGCCCTCTGGTTCGAGCTTTTCAAGATCCTTGAAGTGTTTTCAAACAACACTTACAGGTTACAGGATCTGGAAGGCAATGAAGTTTTTAATGGCCCAGTCAATGGGCATTTCTTAAAGAAATGTTTTCTTTGATCCGTAGTCGGCTCGTTTTGTTTTTGTTTTGTAAATATTGTTTTTGTTTTGTTTTTCGGACTAATAAATGACTCCATAGCCCAACAACAAAGGCACTAAGTCTGCAAAAGAGTTCTTAGAGCATCACAGGGATGACTCTATCCCCCATGGAGCCAAATGTTAGCGATATTTCTTGTATAGGGGGTAGAACACAAAAGAAGGGGTAAAAACCCACTTGTCCAAAGTTTCAGGCGACAATGCGCCCGTGGTAAGCAGCAAGCAAGACCAGGCGGTCCAGATTTGCGCGCCCAGATCGACGGCGCATATTGGATTCCGGAACCCCCTTGCCTTTCTACCTTTAAGCGGGAGGGGGGGGTCCGGAATTGGGGGCGCACCTCTCCAACGGCTCAGATCGGCGCACCCGGATCAACGGCGGTGAAGACCATTCCGGACCCCCCCCCGCCTTTCTACCTTTAAGTGGAGGGGGGGGGGTCCAGAATCCCACATGCAGTTTCTGACGGCCACGATCGAGGAGCCCAGATCAACGGCTCAGGCACGGCCCCAACTTTCTCAGCTGCCCTATCTTTAACCCGCATGGGCCCGCCTCCTGTCATGTCATCCCTCTTTCCACCTTTCCCTTGCCGCCATGTGTTACCGTTCACCTCTCTCTCACACTTCCAGATGGCCTCTCCCTCGTCTCATCATCCATTTATCATTCGCCACATATCCTTTCCCTCCATTTCAGCCTTCCATCGCATTAAACTTGCCTCATACATTCACCCGCTGTCTCTGCATATATCCCTAGTGACTCATGTCAATCCCCCGCCACCTCTCTCACCTCTCATCGTCCTTTTCTCTGTCCTCACAGTTGAGGCCCCGTCATTCCATAGCTATACCTCACTTCCCGCGCTGATCTCCACAATCGTCCTGCGAACCCATCAGTTATTCCAGATGGCAACGCGAGAGGTCTCCCATATCCCAAAATGCTGAGTTGGCCCGGTC
>ML777801.1:1955722-2020446 GCA_009831015.1 Picea engelmannii | reverse complement strand
AGAGAGTTTAAAAACTTTGAATATTTTCTTTATACTTTACCAAAAGTAATTTTATATTCACTTAATCTCTTCTTCTTCTTTTTTTCCTTGGTAATTAATGAAAAATAATTTAATATTACCTTCGCACTTTCCAAAAGAACTATTTTAGTTATACTCTTTCCTTCTTATATATCTTTTCACTCCATATTCTATAATCTTTTTTATACTTTATAAAAAGTACCTTATAAATCCCTTCTATACTCATGACTATTTGTTAGCGGCGGTTAGGGCTCAACAAACACGACCCGAAGTTTTGTGAAATACTTATTTAGAGGTAAATATACACACACATATATATTATATATGGTATGGAATACCATGGGCAAATGGTTTTCCAAAACCATGGGATGGTAAATCTCCAAAGGTAAAATAAAATATTCACTTTTCCTCTTCTTTGAAACTTTTTATTTTAAATTACTTTTTCTCACTTTCTAAATGACAATTAACTTAACTAATGCCAAATCTGGAATATTTCCTTCAAAATTCTTGGTGTGCATGTATACTCCTTGACATGCACCTTAAGAAAACCTTTTCTATTTTTCTTTTCTTTTGTTTTTTTCTTCTCCTCTTCTTTTTTGTTAATTTTGTGTAGAATGACTTTTTTACTTTCACTAAAATGTGTATAAAATTTGATTTATAAATGGCCAATGGCCAATATGAGGTCAAATACCTGATTTTAGAGAAACTCTAATTTGTGGACAAAATTTGGATCGAGACGAAGCTCTGATACCACTGTGGTGAACCAAGCCTGTTCACCAGGTAAATACCCAATGTAGGTAAGACAATAGGTTATAATCCATAAAGGATAATATATTAAATAATGTATATGAATATGAGATGATGAGATATAATAAGAATGAGGGCCTTATATACCCACGCAGGGGTGCCCCTCCATGAAGAGACATGACCTTTGATCGAGAATGTGTCTCTTCATTAATTATTCATTAACTATTATAATTTATTTATATTTATTAGTATATATTATGTTCATAACAATGCACCTCTTCATTTAATTAATAATAATGCTAACATTTTGTCATTAATTGTTTTTTTTTTAATTCAAAAGACTTCAAATCCCTCGTAAGTTATTTATTATTAATGGAATATCTGGTTGCTAAATTTTTTTTATTGTTGTTGTAATATTTCCTTGAACAAACCTTGATCCTAAGGTGTTAATTATCTTTAATCATATTTTTATCCTTTATGAATCAATCTAAGTTATGGATTGACTCTTCTTATTTTGGTATCACACTTCCATATTGATCCAATGATCTACGATAAATATTTGTTTTCCTTTATCGATCCATAGTATTTATGCTTTCATTGTTTGTCAACCTCAACCATCCAATAATCGTTCCTATACAGTTACTCTGGGCATATTGTATTTGTTGGATCATTGATGATCAATATGTATGATCTATAAATAGGAGGCTTATAGCCTATTCGTCTCACCAACCTGGAATTATTTGTTTAAAAATAATTATAATTTTGTCTATTTATATGACTGGAAATTCTCGACCACTCAAGCCACAAGTCGAGTTGGAAAATTAAATAGAGTCGACAACCCAAAATTCGAAATGGAAAAATGAGTCGACCAAACTGCAAGTCGGGTTAAGAAAAAATAAGTTGACCAAAGTCAAGTCAGAAAATAAATTAGAGTCAACCCCCCGAAAGTTGAAATGGGAAAACTGAGTCAGCCAAACTGCAAGTTGGGTCAAGGAAAAATAAGTTGACCAAAGTCGAGTTGGAAAATAAAATGGAGTTGACCGCCTAGAAGTCGAAATGGAAAAACCGAGTTGGCCAAAATGCAAGTTGGGTCGAGGCAAAGTAAGTCTACTAAAGTCGAGTCAACCAAGAGTCAAGAAATGCAAGTCGAAATCGAAGGCAATGTAAGTCGAAGTTATCCAAGTCGAGGTCGGAGGAAATGCAGGTCGAAGTTATCCAAGTCAAAGTCGGATTTATCCAAGTTGAAGTCGGAGGCAATGCAGGTCGAAGTTATCCAAATCGAATTCAAAGGAAATGTAATTCAAATCTAAGTTGAAGATCAAGAAGTCTAATAGAGACTCGCATACCAAACCCTTTTACACATTTTATTTAGCACCAGATTTTGATCTTTCCCCTTTGCATTTAGATAGGAAAATTTTAGTATCCATAAGTAATCATTGTTTAGACAATGCATGCATTTGACAATATCATATGCACAATTTTGATGATGATGACCATAAAATTGACCTCTTTGCATCAATGCCATGATCCAGATTATTTTCAACACGAAATGAGAGTAGAGATATAATAAATAAATGTACAGACATATCTCAGATATCCAAGAACATAACAAAAATATATCATATATGCAACCATAAACACATATATATAGTAATACACAATTTATATTATTGAGCGAAATGTACAAAACTGTATAAATACAAAGTGAAAGACTCGCTAGAATGGTGACAGCTTATCTCTGAGAAGAGATGTGATGGCTACTCACATTCCCAAGAAGATGATTATTACAATGAGGCTCCAAATTCCTTTTTAACATAAAGATAATCCAAAAAACTAACCCTGGAAGATGAAAATCCAACAGTTTTGTGGACCTCGTTTTGGGTAGTTTGGTGTATCAACGTCCCGAGGACGTAACTTTGGCATACGATACTCGTTTGGGGTGCACGATAGCTCGTTGGAAAGATATCAACGAGGAGATTCATTTTGGGGGATCAATAAGAGCCTTTTTCTATCATTGTGATGATCTATCCTGAAAAAATTTCATTTAGGCCCTCAAAATGGCCCCGGAAGTTTAGGAACCGAAAAATTGCTAAAAATAGTAAATTGTCATAAGACTGTTTTGGGCTAGTTGGAATAGGTGGGTGGCCACCGATATCCACCTGGATCATGCCAATACCAACATCACATACCCTATTATACATTAGTGTCAACTTCATAACATTGTGTCCAATATTGAGCATATTGATCTCCTTTGACATTGATGCCAACACCATGTCCAACACTAGGTCTATTATAATAGCAAAAAATAGAAATATTGTAGAAAATAATAGTAGAACAACAGAAAGTAGAGAACCACAACACCAAAATAATACCTTTATTGATATGAAGCAATGTTTACTTGCCTCTTCAAGGGGGAAACCTCCAACAGAGAAGCGCTCTATTACAATAATTCTCAAGACATAGCTTTCCCATTCCTCCTACTCTTATTTATACTAATTCTATCTTGTAAAGAACATTCTAGAGGAAGATATTTCTAGAAGCAGAAGCTTCTATTATGTCTTCTTACATTGACTTGTTCATATTTATTAAATAGGCCTTATTAACTAATGTTGGCCTTTATTACATGGAAAATATATGATTCTATCTATGTGATGGGTTAGGGAGGTTAGGTACCTAGCATGCCCTCCCCCTTGAAGAAAAACCTTGACGTCAAGGCTTGAGATGAGGAAATTGTTGCAAAATGGTGGTTGGATCCTATGTGGCATATTCTGGAGTTTTATCTTTCCACTGAACTAACACTTCCTTGATGGTGCACTGACAGAGACAATGATAACACCGGTTCAAGACCACTTGTGGCTATAACCAAATGTAACCTTCTTCATCAAACTCAGGGAAATTGGTTTTCGTTTGGCACTTGGTTCCGATCACTTTCTTTAAGCATGAGACATGAAAAATGGGATGGAGCTTAGAATTATTGGGCAGAGCTAACTGGTAGACCACGGGCCCCACTTGCTTAAGAAATGTAAAAGGACCATAAAATTTGGCAGCAAGCTTCTGAAAATGTTCAAATTTGAGAGAAGTCTTCTTATAAGGTTGTAGATGAAGAAACACTTGGTCCCCTTCAACAAATTGATGTTTAGAACGACCTTGATATGATTTTTTCTTCATGTGATTCTGAGCCATGACCAAATTTTCTTTGAGGGTATAAAGAATGGCCTCACGGACTGTAACATTTTTATCAACCTCCTAAACCTTTGAGACATATGGAATGTATAAGAGAAATGGTAGTGTCTTTTGTCCATAGACTACTTCAAAAGGTTTCATGTGAGTAGTTGTATGGTAATATGTGTTGAACCACCATTCAACTAGGGGTAACCATTGAGCTCACTAATTTTGTCTCTCATTTTCAAAACACTGCAAATATGCTTCCAAACATTTGTTGGAAACTTCAGTTTGGCCATCAGTCTGGGGATGATAGGTGGTGTTGAGATGTAATTGGGTTCCATGGAGACTGAACAATTCTTTCTAAAAATTGCTGGTGAATTTTGGATATCTGTTAGAGAAAATAGAATGAGGCATGCCATGAAGTTTTAAGATATTATCCATGAAACTTTGAGCCAATGTGGATGTGGTGAATGGGTGTTGAAGATAACATAAATGATAATATTTGGAAATATGATCAACTACCACCATGATGAATGAATCATTGTCTAATTTAGGTAAGCCAACAATGAAATCCATAGAAATATCCCTCCAAATAGAAAGGGGAATCAGAAGCAGTTGGAGTGTTCCTGGAGATTTGATTGTTTCTCCCTTGTTATGTTGATAGAAATCACATTCAGCCACAAAAGTGAAGACTCCCTATTTCATACCATCCTGGAAAAAATATCATTTGACCCATTCATAGGTTTTGGTAAACAATGAATGCCCAGTTGTGGGTGAAGCATGAAGCTCAGACAACACCATTGATTTAAGTTGTGATTTGTTTCTTAAATACTTGTGGCCTTTGTAGAGAATCTCTTCATCGTGCCAAGAGTACCCCAGAGAAGTTGGAGAATGGTGTTGCAATTGTTGGATCGGGTGAGAAATTTTTGGGTTTTACAACCATTTGTGGTGAACATATTGGAGCCAATATGGTAAAATGAAGGAGAGGGAAAATATGGACCCTTCTTCATACATCCTAGAAAGAGATTCAACAACCACATTTTATTTTCCCTTCTTGTAAATGATTTCATAATCATATCCAAAGAGATTAGTCACCCATTTTTGTTGCTATGGGGATGGAATTTGTTGTTCCATAAAATACTTGAGGCTCTGGTGATCAATTTTAATTTGGAAGTGTTTCCATAATAGATAAGGACACTAGAGATCCACGACATGCAGAATATCCAACATTTCCTTTTCATGGATGGACTAGCCCAAATGACTCTCTGAAAATTGTTTTCTAGTGAAGATCAAAGGCTTGTCATCTTGCACGAGGAATGCATCAATTCCTTTCCCTAAGGCATCATAGTCCAAGAAAAAAGTATTTTTTAAGTCAGGAAGTTACAGGACAAGAGTTATGCACATACCCTCTTTCAAGGTGTGAAATGATTGATCAGTGGATGGAGTCCAAGAAAAAGAATTATTTTTAAGGAGAGCAATGAGAGGTGTTGAATTTTTGATATAATTCTAAACAAACTTGCGATAATATCCCGTTAAACCTAGAAAAACCCACAAACTCTTAAGATTTTTAGGGAGAGGCCAATCCTACATAGATACAATTTTCTTAGGATCCACTCGCACACCATTCTTGCCGAAAATATGACCTAGGTACTCCACTTCCGAGGCTCTAAAGGAACATTTGGATTGTTTGAGGAAATGTTGGTGCTGAGAGAGTAGATGGAGAACTTGATCCACATGGGTGATATGGGTTGGCCAAGTTTTACCATAGATGATAATATCATCAAAGAAAACTAGGACAAAATGACAGAGAAAAGGATGAAAGACATGATTCATGAGACTTTGTAAAGTGGAGGGAGAATTACACATACCAAAGGGCATTACCAAGAACTCATAGTGACCCTCATGAGTTTGAAATGCAGTCTTGGGAATATATTCCTAGTTCATATGTATATGGTGGTAGCCAGAAGGTAGATCAAGTTTAGTAAAGTACTGAGCACCGCTCAATTCATCCAACAGATCATTAATGACAGGAATGGGAAATTTGTCTTTGATGGTGATTTTGTTAAGGGCTTGAAATTCTCGACACATGCACCAAGTGCCTTATTTCTTGAGTACCATGACCATAGGATAAGAATAAGGGATGGTACTAGGATGGATAACACCCGCGTCAAGAAATTATTGAACAATTTTCTCAATTTCATTCTTCTAGGAAAAGGGATGATGATAAGGGAGAACATTGGAAGGAAGTATGCATGAGATGAGAGGAATGGAATGATCATGAACACCACAGGAATGGGGAATTCCATGAGGAGTGGAAAAAACAACTCGGTGTTTGGAGAGGATAGATTGGAGGTCAAGATGCATAGAGGGCATCTCAACTACTTGAATTGAATGGAGTTGGGTAATAATTACCGAATGACGTTTTTTTTTAACTTTTCTATTTGATGGGAACTGATGATCTCTAAGGAGATTGCTATAATGCCTTGGAACTTATACAGTTGTCCCTCTTGTTGGAATTGTATGGTTAATTCCTTAAAATCCATGAGAATGGGGCCCAAAGTGCGTAACCATTCAACACCAAGCATAATGTAAAAAAAAAACATGTCAATAGAAAACATATGATATTTTAGGTGGTACTGACCAATTTGTAGGCGCAAATTTTCACAACGCTCACCACATTTCATGGAACCTCCAATGGAAATCATGATTTGAAAATTTTTGACGACACAGTTATAGCAATTGATTTCTAGGGAAATGCAAGGATGAATAAAATTATGGGTTTCTACCACTGTCAACAAGGATGATGAATTTATTGTGCTTAATGTAGCCAATTAGCTTGAGGGTTTGGGGAGAAGAGAAGCCAATGAGGGCATGCAACAAAATTAATAGTTCAACATCTGGTGGGTCATCGAGCGAAGTCGTATCATCTCTTGGGGGTAGCTCTTCCACAAGGGAGAATTCAACCTCCTCTTCAACAACATCCTCAAAAATGGCCATAAAAATATTATGTTCCTTATACTTGTGTCTGGAAAAATATTTGTCATCACAATTATAGGAAAGACCCTTGAGTTGGAATTCGACCATTTCTAACCGAGTTAATTTATAGATATTGAGAGGGGTGGAATGAGGGGTAGGATTTGTAGGTCAAGGGAGAGGAAGAAAAGAGGGTTTTCAGTTTTGGTAAAAAACAACCTGGTGTGCTTCTTTGGCATGTTTAGTAACTTCCAACCAAGTCTGGGGGTGAGACATGATGACATGGGCTTAGATGTCATCCTTTAGGTCACTTATAAAAAATTCCCTGAAGAATGCATTTGTCATTGATCCAAGAGGATCTAAGAAATTCTCACAGAGGTCCAGGAGGATTCACAATGCTCATAGATATCCCAGGGGATCCATAAATGCTCAAAATTGGACCATCTCAAATCGTCATGAAATGACATCATTGTGTAGATCTCGTCGTCACCTTTCCAACGATGCAAACGATAAGTCAAACAGAGTTTGTATGCAAAAATTATAAGTGGTCAAATTTTGGGTCAAACAAGCAAAGTCAAAGGTCAAAGGGAAAAAAGAGGTGACACGTGTCACCACTACAAGGGTGACACATGGAACATGTCTATAAAGTAGGTCACATGGAAGGTTGAGTTGGAAACTCTTACCATCGGTTGACAAGTGGACGAGTAATTTGTCGACAAGTGGCATTGGATAGCCAATGAGAGGCTTCCACGTGGCATCCCCTCATTGGCCAATATTGGTTAATGTATATAAAATTTTTGGGATTCAACGAGGGTCGAACCTGTGACCTCCCATGGTCTTAACATACCCACCACAACCAATGCGCCATGATTTTAGGTCTTAACCTACATACAAAAAAAATTACATTTAAATTTGTATGTGGGAGACAAAGGGACGGGGGCCTAAGCCCTCGAACCTAGCCCATAGCCCATGGTTATTGTATACACCATGTAACCAACACCATAGCGCTCAATGGGATTAACCTAATGTTCGCACGGGAGTTGTTATGTTTTGTATATTATATATACATACATATATATATATATATATATATATATATATATATATATATATATATATATATATATATATATATANTTTTGTATATTATATATACATACATATATATATATATATATATATATATATATATATATATATATAACCACAAAAGTTTCCAACGGATGAGAGGATCATGGGAATGGGACCCCCAACCTCCGCTATTTTAGTGGGAGGTTTTAACCAATCCGCCAAACAATCTGTTTGTTACGAAGATACCTCTAAATTCAGCATTAAGTTGCACTAATTTCGCGTGGAGGTTGGTCGACTAGGCATATTTAAGGACACATATTTCGAGACCAACACACATCCCTATGCAAATATATTGATATGCATGGATTCTGATATAGGGCATGAATCCCGAGGTAGTACATATGCATTGAAATACATGCAAGTACAAGCCAAGTTTTGTGCTTCACCATAAAACATGGCAAATGGTACTTTGACAAAATTTCAAGTATTTTATATCAATTTTGCATGATTTTTCGCAAGGATCATGAATATGAGGTATTGTTTTTTATTTGAGATCATTTTTAAATCTTTTTTCTCAATTTTTAATTAACAGGCATTTAATGCATTGTTTTACGTTCCAAAGAGGGTGTAATTGAGCCAATTTGGAAATTTTTCAACTTTATAGTCAAAATTCTCAAAATTTTGCAAGGATTTCAATGATGAAGTTATTTTATTGTCTTAAGTAATGGAATTAAAGAGAATTCATTAAATTGGAATATGTAATTCATTTTATATGTGATTTTTGGTATTTGAGATGGAGAAAGCAATTTTCATTGGTTTGAAGGGAACTTAAAGATGAAACAAAAGTATGTAATTTGAGTTATTTTATTTTTTGTTGTGTCATCTCACCATCATCAAGCAAATATAATCTTCAATTTATGAGTTTTTGGGTAAAAATAAATATCATCAGAATTCTGTAAACTACCCCAATACGATTAGTAAATTATTCTGGATCAAGTTAGATATTGCATGTATATATGTAAATAAATAAGTTGTGTCTAAGGATTTTTGGATCAAGTGGTATCAAAGCTAGGTTTGGCGTGTGTTATGATCTATTGTAGTGATGAGATCTAAGAGTTCAACTGGTGAATATTTTGAAGCCTAGTTTCAAGAAAGCAAGATGAGTAAAGTTCTTATGAAATTGAAGTTGCATAAGAACATTAATCGGAAAATCTAGAGAGAAAATTTTGACATAAGGATGCAGTTGCAAACTCTTGAGGAAGAGAAGAAAAGGTGGGAAGATTGACTATTATGTCATGAAGATTTCCACATGATTGTTTTTCATGAACTAGAAATAAATTTGCAGATAACGACACCATCAATCAGTAAAGTTGGACAAGCATAGAATGAGAAGTCTCCACTCCAAGAGAGACTATATCCTTCCAAGAACATGATTGAGAAATAAGAATATTTATATTATTCTTTGTCCCATCAAGATGGAGAGTTCTCTAAGGTAGGTGAAGCAAAGAGAACCTCAAATGAATAATTCCAACATCTGCAATTGGTCATTCCTTCCAGTCCAGAGAAAGGTAACATGTGTAAGTCATCACCAAGGAAAGATATGCATGCTACAGGAGAAGAAATTAAGACTTTTTATACTAGTGAATGGTCTAGTTATCCATGTGCTTCTTTTGGAACTTACAACCATGATGTGGAGAGCTATCAAATAAGATAGTCTGTGAAAGTAAATCCCTCCAAGAAGAATGCAAATCATTTCTCAATTCAAAGGAAAAGGAGGAATGATAAGAAGGGATCATGGAACAAGATTCTCTGCTCTTATTATGGTAAGAGTGGACACCAGATTGAGAAATGTTGGACTCTATTCCCACACTTATGTCTAAAGTATAACATAAAATATGTAAAGGCACTTATAAGAATACAAGAAACAACTCCAGATGAAGTCAATGGTCTTACTGAAAGGCTTGGTAAAGAATACTTCCTGATGACTGGTCTTGGAAAAGTGATATATGAAGAAATCGAAGAATGGTTCATGGATAGAGGCTCATCTCACCATATGACTAGGATGATATCATTATTTTTTACTGTCTAAAATCTTGACATGGATTTCTTTGTGGGATCTGGAACCAACACCAGACAAGTAATAAGGGGGTATGGATATGTAATATTCTAGATCGAGTTAGGAGGATTTCTGGAAATTGAACATATGTTGTATGTTCCATACTTAAAGATAAACCTACTCTCAGTTGTAGAAATCAAGGATGAAGGCTATGCAGTTGCATTACATAATGGTCGAGTACTTGTGTATTAAAGAGAAGTTACTCTAGACACAACAATAGTGCTTGGTATTCACAAGGAAAGGTTATACAGGTTATTGGGAATACCTATAGTTTGGTATAATGGTTACTTGGATTCAACACCATATTTTGCATCAAATTCAATGTCAGATTCAGTGTCAACATCAGAGGCATTTTCATAGGTTGGAAGTTGCAAGACTCCTCCAAGTACACTGGGGAGAATGAGTCCATAAGTAAACCATCTTTAAAATTTTGTAAATATGTATATTTGTAAATGTAATATGCATCTGTGTAAATATATTAAATTCTATTAGTAGGCTTGTAATCCAATCATTGTAAATTATAAGAGTGAGAGAGACTCTATAAATTTCTATATTGCCACCTTCAATGAGTGAGGAATTTTGTAAAAATATTTTCTATATTTCCACCTTATATGATGTAAAGGGTAAGAGGAACCTCGTTAGAGGGATTTCTAGATAGCCACCTTACACTTTGTTATAGAGTGAGAGGAATATCGTTAGAGAGATTTCTAGATAGCCACCTATATGCATATTGTTTTACAGTGAGAGGAATCTCGTTATGAAGATTTCTAAGTTTTAGACAACAATATGGACAAATTTTTTGTCTTATAATCAGCTAAAAGGATACATGTGGATCGAATTGTCTAAGACAACATTATTGATTTAGTAAAGGAGAAGTGATCCTCCACATAGAATAAGAGGACATAAAGGTGCATGTTATAAGCATATTTGAATACTGTGTTATTTTCGTAAAGATGTATACCTTGAACATAGGCAATATGGTATAGATGATAATAGTACAAGCATAATTGTTCTTCAAGGTAGGAGTGAAAATGGATAGAGTATTCATTCAAGGACTCCTACATATACATCAACAGTACGAGAACAAAGAGTCCAAATGGGAAAGGCATAGATCGACATTCGATATGGTTTCATGTCGATCGAGATGGACTATCTTCAGTAGAAGGAGTTGGGAGTGGATGTTGAAATACAAGTACAAGTATTGTAGAGATTCAATGAACAAGATTTTTGTTTTCAGGGAATCTATGAGCCAGAACCGAAGCTATATATCATATTAGCTATAGTGCCAGAGGCCAAAGTCAGAGCTATATTCCAAAGAAGTGGAAAGAAGTGCAATGATCTAGTACCCAAGATGAAGACTTATTTACAAAATAATTAGCAAGATGGAAGACTGAATAAGCTTCATCACTAAGTTATTGGATATAAACATTTCAGTAAGATGGAAGAGTGAGTTAGAGTTATCATCACTAAGTTGTTGAATATCTATAATTTTGGAGGTCCAAAAGTTCTTCAGTGGGAAGGTGTGATCTAGGAGGATCTAAGGAATGCTCACATAGGTCTAGGACGATAAAGAATGCTCATAGAGGTCCTAGGGGATCCATAAATGCTCAAAATTTGATCGTCTCAAATCTTCCTGAAAACAAAATCATTGCATAGAGATCGTCGTCATCTTTCCAACAATGCAAACGACAAGTAAAACTTTTTGTATGGAAAATTTATAAGCGGTCAAAGTTCGGGTCAAACAGGAAAATTCAAAGGTCAAAGGGAAAAAATAGGTGGCATGTGTCACCACTACAAGGGTGACACGTAGCACATGTTCGTACAGTAGGTGACATGGAAGGTTGAGTTGGAAAGTCGTACCACCGGTTGACAAGTCGATGAGTCATTTGTTGACAAGTGGCATTGGATAGCCAATGAGAGGCTTCCACGTGGAAGTCCCTCATTGGAAATATTGGTTAATGTATATAAAATTTTTGGGTGTCGACGGGGGTCAAACCCCTAACCTCCCATGGTATTAACATATCAGCCACAACCAGCGCGTGATGAGTTTAGGTTTTAACCTACATATGGAAAACACTACATTTAAATTTGTATTTAGTTGTAAATGGGTGGCAAAGGGTCGAGGGCCTAAGCCTTCGACCCTAGCCCTTAGCTCCTGGATATAGTATACACCATGTAACCAACACCATAGCGCCCGAGAGGATTAACCTAATGTTTTTGTTGGAGTTGTTATCTTTAGTATACTATATGTATAGTATATAATAAAATACATACTATATATATAACCACAAAATTTACCAACGGATGAGGGGATCGCGGGAATGGAACCCAGACCTCCTCTATTTTAGAGGTTTTAACCAATCTACCAAACAATATGTTTGATACGGAGATACCTCCAAATTTAGCATTAAGTTGCACTAATTTTGTGTGGAGGTTAGTCGATCAACCCTATTTACGGACATGAATTTCGAGACCAACACACATCCCTATGCATAGATATAGAGGTGCACGAATTCTGATACATGGCATGAATCCCAAGGTAGTACGAATTCATTTAAGTACGTACAAGTACAAGACAAGTTTTGTGTTGCACCGTAAAATGTGTCAAATGCTACTTTGTTGGAATTTCAAGTATTTTATAACAATTTTGCATGATTTTTCACAAGGATAAAGAATATGAGGTATTTTTTGTGATTTGAGGTCATTTTTTAAAGTTTTTTTCTCAATTTTTCATTAATAGGAATTTAATGCATTGTTTTGCATGCCAAAGAGAGCATAAATGAGCCAATTTGGAAAATTTTCAAATTTATAGTCAAAATTTTCAAAATTTCGCAAGGATTTCAATGGTGAAGTTATTTTCTTGTATTGAGTAATGGAATTAAATAACATTCATTAAATTGGTATATGTAAGTTATTTTATATGTGATTTTTGGTATTTGATATGGAGAAAGCAGTTTTCATTGGATTGAAGGGAACTTAAAGATGAAACAAAAGTATGTAATTTGAGTTCTTTTATTTTCTATTGTGTCATATCACCATCATCAAGAAAATATAATCTTCATTTTATTATTTTTTGGTAAAAAAACACATCATCAGAATTATGCAAACCACCCCAATACGATCAATAAATTATTTTGGATCAAGTTAGATATTTCATGTATATATGTAAAGAAATAAGTGGTGTCTAAGGATTTTTGGATCACTCATGGCCTCATCAACCAAGATCTTAAAGGAGGTTATAACGTCGTCCACTGTGAAAGACTATTTCAACTTGGTCAAATGACTTAAATAGTGGGTGTCAGTGTTAAAGCGTTCATAAATCTCTGCAACAAACTGGGTCCAAGCTACATACCCCTGACATGAATTTTTACACCATTACCACCATTTCCAATGTTTAGGATCCAAATAGAGAACAACATAACGATGTTTGGCCAGCTCATCAATAATTCCAAGAAAAGAAAAAGAAAATTCCATTTAGGTGACCCAACCCATGGGATTGGAGCCATCAAATTTATTTCCCTCAACTTGGGGAAGGTAGGGGTCACGATGAAAGGGGTTGGAATCAAAAGACATTGTATGAGAGGAATCAACACCATATACTTGGGAGGGATTTTCAGAGAAAGGGGGTTCCTAGGATCGATTCAACAATGATTGGAGAGTGGTGTTGGCCCTTGACCAAGTTTTGGGAGATTCTTGGTCATAGTGACCTATTTTGGGACTTCGACAGCCTGTTGAAGGAGGAGCGCAAGATGAAGTGGAGATCACGGGATCTCGGCCCACTTTTGGACCCTTTTGGGGTTTTTTGAAATATGTAACGAGAATGGGATGTCGACCTATGGGTTTACCCATGTTTAGGCCTATTTTGTATGTATAAATAGAAGGATAGGCAATGTAAGAAGAATTCGAATAGTGCATCTATGTGATGTGAATGTATGCTAAGTGGGAGTAGGGTCTGTAAGTGATTTGTGCATGACTATAAGAGACTTGTAGAGCTAAGTGCAAATCCTTGTAGCAGATTGTTGAAGGCTTAGTGTTGTAATGCAAGGAAGAAGGATCTAGAGAGCTACGTAGATCTTTTGTCCTATGCGGAGTAAGGGTTTTGATGTCTTTGTGTTTATAACCAATTGACTGAAGACAATAAAGAAGAATATTTGGTGGACGTAGCCCCAGGGTGGGGGTGAACCACATAAATGCTATGTTGTCTTGCTTTGTGCTTGTATTAATATGTTTATGTCTTATTTTTCTAAGTGATTTAAGATGATTAGATAGATCTACTTATGATTTGTACTAATGACATGTGAGGATATTAGATCTGATCCATATGAATGTTCTTAGTGCTTGATCTGCTAGATATGACCTATCTATTGATGTTAAGTTCTTAAGTACATTATAACAGTGTGAATGTTGTGAAGCCATATTTTATCAGCGAAGTGATTAATGATTATATATTGAGGAACTAATGGTGCTAAGTGATTTATTAAGTAGTACAATCACAGATCTGTGTCCCAGCTAAGGTTGTGGACACCTGAGTCTTGCAACCACCCCTGCCTCTACCTTGGGTGAGACTTCATCTAATTCACAGGTGTTGCCAAAAGGGTCAGTAGTTAGGGCTTTGTTGGTGCATTGTTGTAGTGTTGAACCCTGGGTCTACCCCTGTGCCAAAAAATGGTTCCGTTGTCGAGACCTGAAATTGTGATTGCTAGGAACTAAGAAAGAAGAAGATTTGTGCAAAGATTCATCCTGAAATTGTGAAAGCTCTGTGCGTAGATTTGTGTCCTATTACACAGTGTCCTACTTGATTTATAAATCTATGTGCTAAATAAGGAAACCCAATATGAAGAAAGGAGGTCAGATATGAAGGAAAGAGGCAAGATCTGAAAGCTTTGTTCTAAGAAAGGTAAAAGTGATAATTTCATATTAAAAAGAGGTAAGATATGTAAGCTTTGTGCTCTGATAAAGGTAAGAATAGTTAAAAGTTTTAGATCTGGAAGCTTTGTGCTCTGTAGAAGTAAGATAAGTGGAATTTTTTGTTTCTATAGTATGGATCTAGGTATGTTTAATAGAGTTTGTCCTAGTTTGAAAACTAGGGCATTAATAGTTGAAAGAAGGTTTGATACGAGTTTGATAAGAATAGTGAAAGATATGTTATACCTATGCATAGAAAGAATGTTTGGACTAACGAATGGATGCAGGATCCCATAAATAATTTATTGCGGGTTAGCTCCTATGATCCTAGTGCACAATACAGAAGAGGTTGGGGATCACTTAAAAGAAAGAGAGGATTAACCCTCTATTACAGTTGCAGAAAATCGGGACATCTTGCTAAAGAATGCCCTGGGAGAAGACCTAGTTGTCTTTGTTGAAAATCTATGGACCATGAAGTGTTGGATTTCCCCAAAATGATTTCTAAGCTTGAAGGAATGAATCTAAATCAAGAAAACCCTAGGGCAGCTCCAGAGGCTATACCAGAACCCTAGGAAGAATCAGAGAAAATATTGCTACAAATGAGAGAAACCTTGAATGACCACCAACATGTCAGATTATCATAGATCTTCAAAGGAAAAGAATGCATTGAAGCAAGAATAGGAGACTTAGACATTGATTGTGTTCTATATGAATAAACACGGGTGAATATCATGACAGAGAGAACTTGGGAATCTATAGGGAGGCCTACTATGATTCCTTCATTAGGAGGACTAGGGTTATTCAGAGGAAAACTCGTAAACCTGTGTGGAAGGCTCGCTGAGATACCTATGACCGTCAATGGAACTTCGACAAAGGAAGATGTTGAGATTATTAAATTTTTTGAAGACCTCGGCCCATTTACCATGTTAATAGGAAAACCTTGTATTGACAGAGATCAATCCAGATGAAAGAAAGAAGAAGAAGTCTTGGAGCAGAAGAAATAGGAGTTAAAAGATTTCATGACCAGAAGGATCGCACACTTGATTGAATAAAAGTAGAACAGATCGAAGCTATATGACACTAGAGACCTTGATGTCGAAGCTACAAGAACACTAGAAGACCCACAGAAGACTTAAGTACTTAGTTCAGATAAAGAAGAGGTATTACCCATGAATCCTAGGAAAGAATCTCAACAACGCGTAGTGACTATGTTAAAAGAAGATAAGAATCAGAATGGAAAATGAACTACTGAAAAAAAGCTCACTGGGAGGAAGGCTAGAAAGAAAAGTAAGAAGAGAGATAAGTTGTAGAAGGTTCTAGAGGGAACTTTGTAGACATAAAATTTGCAGAATTGGAGCTTCGTCGGGATATCAGAACAACAACACATGCCACTTCTCCATGGAGAAGCAATATAGCCGTTGAGGATATTATAATTGTTCGATAGACACTACGAATGAGAATAAATACAATAAAGGTATGTAATAAGACCATTAGATGACGCCATAATGGATCGAACAAGAGTTAATGGAGGCTCATAACCGTTGCAAGCAAACCATTTCTAAGTTGCCTACTTATCCCGTCGCGCCATGCATGGAGAACACTTTTTCTAACTGGGAATTTGAATCCCGCAGACGAAGCGAATTGTATACAGTGATCATTGATCTATTGTTGTTTGTTCTAGTGTCATATCTAAGATCATCGTGACCCTGATAATTTTAATCCCGACCGCATATGTCTGACGAGCTCACCGCAGTTGAAGAATCAGTAACGAAATTTCTCCTTGACTTAATGACTAAAAGATTCATGTCGGAGAGAGGAGTGTCTATAGGTATACAAGAATCTTTGACGAGAGGATTTTCAACCTCTCCATCCACTGCTTGATCTGGTCCATCCCGACCAGTAGATGAAAATTGAACTAAGCATAGGGATGATCTCACAAATTCTAATTTAATCCTGAGTATACTACCCACCTATCTACCACCTCTGAGCAACACAATCAATCGAGACAGTGTGTCCAGAGATTTTGAGTACGCATTGGTCACTGTGTACCTCCCGAAGGGGATACGCATAGTTCACACCGACCAAGATAAAATTGTATCATTGAATTTTAGTGACTTCAACCTCGGGGACATGAAGTTCTATAGCACACTCGCCCCACATAAATATTTGACCAGAACAAAAGGAAAGAATCCAAAGATAATTCCTCAATCATGGACCCATAACCTCGCGCAGTCCACAGTGCTCAACGTCATGAAGATCCCACACTTCAGAAGGCACCAAGAAGTGAACACATGCATCAAGATAATGTTGTCCCGTTACCATGGTAGATACTTATGGTTAAACTGTCATATCACAGCGGATCCAAAGTTGATAAATCGGATCACAGGGCTGAGCATGCAAGGCCCTGACCCACAAGATTTTTTCCCAGGGAAAGCCATCGATCGCGCTCTTGCACAGAAGATTAAAGACACCTAGGAAGATGTCAAGAAGGGAATGTGAGGCTACAAGGTAGCTTTTATTCAAAGCGGCACAGTGCACCTCACCTTCCAATTGATCGCAAGAAAGTTGGTGCGAAATAATCGCCCACCCAAGTCACTGGTTTCGTAGTCGACCTCACAGGGAAGTGTGCAGAAGGACTTCAGATGAATTGGGCACAATACCTAGTAAACCAGTTGGAACTGGACTGCAGGGAAGCCCAAGATCAGGGATATGAATTCCACTTCATTTGGCTATTGATCTTGATCACTTTCATTGCATGGGATATGCCAGAAGGTGAGACCTTCCCAGACATCGAGTCATTTGAACCTCTGGCTACGAATTTCAGTACATTGTGGTACTCGAACGACATGAATAAACAATGGCAGTCGAATGTCATGTTCCACACATATTAAAACCAGTTGAAGATAGCCATCCATTATGAGCCTCGTAAGACCCCGAATACCCTCCACAAGTTTCGGCCCTTAATGAAATTCAGCGCAGACCGCCATTTTATTTACATCACAATGCGTGAGGATGGACATAAACAACAGCTACAAAAATACTACAAGTTGACAGAGGATGACTTGGAATATATTACCAAGGAATGGTCGGTGGACCTCCTTGTTCCAACAAAACTTGCAGAGATTCTCGATGTTGACAGCTTAGAAACAACGCGGGATACAACCAGACCTAGCAAGATAAAGAAGACCAAAGAGGTCCATGATTTAGACAGTGCATCTGTGAATACCGCTTCCATCTCAGTAAAGCAAGGAGGAGATGGCGAAGAGATAGATGGCGCAGAAGATGAACCGAAGAAAGGAGAGGTTACACTACCTCGAGATGAGGAGGACCCCTCGAATAAAAGGAAGGTTTCCCCTCCGAAACCTTCTTCAAGGAAGAAATCAAAAGCAACCAAGACCAAATTTGAGACCACCCTCACCTCAGACGACTTCGACTTCATCATCGCAGCACTGAACGATCATTCACTGGAGATAGCAGAGAAGCAAGAAGCTAAGTAGGAGGAGGTGTTCAATCGGATTAAGTACGAGCTCCAAGGGGTGCAACAGACATTACAGTCCAGCCGCGCAGTTTGTACTGCGCTTCTGTCAGCAGGAACAATGGAACTGGGAGATGAGCCAGCTCAACTCCACCGGATCACTGATACAGTCGAAGCTCACCTTCGGCAAGCATAGGAGGAGATAGAGCAAGCCACCCAGGATTTATAACAAGTACAAGGAGCCCTTGAAAATAAACACAGTACTACAGAATGAGAGAAGCTTTCTCTCCAAGTAAAATCCGATGAAGAAAAACCCCAGTTGCATAAAGAAAAGTAACAGTTTCTCACAGAGTAACTCAAAGTTAAGGAAATGGTCAACAGAGCACTTTGCTCTGTGACAGTTGTTGAAGTAAAGGTTGAAGAGAGAGTTCCACAGGAGGTGGTGAAACTTGAAGAAGTGATCCAACAACTCCAGTAGCGCATCGCATATCTAGAATTACGCATTGTACTCGAGACCCCGTGAGACGTAAGGGATCAGCAAGAAGCAACTGCCCGCAAAGCAGTTGACAGATTAAAATATCTTGCATTGGAATGCAAGAAGTTGAGTAACCGCAGTGCCCAGACGTATGAAAACCTCACTGAGAACCCGGAGTTATAGACACTAGATTCGCAACTCTAGGAAGAAAAGCAACATGCAGATACACTATAGGCCCAGCTGAAGGCCCTGTCAGTTGTAGAAAGAATGAAGAGGTCTCAAGAACAATGCACAACTTAGAAGCAGATCCATATGCTTCAAATAAGAGTGATGGAAGTTACTCAACAACTACAACCAGTACAAGATAAAGCATGCCAGTTATTCATAGAGGTTGAAAGCCGAGGAGCAGAGTTAGAACAGGTTATCATCGCAACAGAACAACATCTAGAAGGGACAGTGAATGACACAGTAATCCAGGAGTTCACCGAACAAGAGGCCACAACAAAGAACCAATTCGAAGCAGCTTGAGGCATTTGAAGAAGAATTTCTCAAACCAGAGTGACTTGGGACGAGTCACAGGTGAGTGTTGGGGGCTTGTTGGCCCTTGACCAAGTTTTGGGATATTCTTGGTCATAGTGACCTATTTTGGGACTTTGATCACCTATCAAAGGAGGAATGCAAGAAGAATCAGATATCACAGGATCTCAACCCACTTTTGGACCCTTTTTGGGTTTTTGGGAATATGTAACGGGAATGGGATGTCATCCCATGGGTTTACCCATGTTTAGGCCTATTTTGTATGTATAAATAGAAGGATAGGCAATGTATGAAGAAGTCGAATAGTGCATCTATGTGATGTGAATGTATGCTAAGTGTGAGTAGAGTCTGTAATTGCTTTGTGCATGACTGTAAGAGACTTGCAAAGTTAAGTGCAAGTCCTTGTAGCAGATTGTGGAAGGCTTAGTGTTGTAATGCAAGGAAGAAGAATCTAGCGAGCTGCACATATCTTTTTTCCTGTGCAGAGTAAGGGTTTTGATGGCTTTGTGCTTGTAACCAATTGACTGAAGACAATAAAGAAGAAGAGTTGGTGGGTGTAGCCCTGGGGTGGGGGTGAACCACGTAAACACTATGTTGTCTTACTTTGTGCTTGTCTTAATATGTTTATGTATTCTTTTGCTAAGTGATTTAAGATGATTACATATATCTACTTATTCTTAGTAATAATGACATGTGAGGATATTAGATATGATCCATATGAATGTGCTTAGTTCTTAAGTACGTTATAACAATGTGAATTCTTTGAAGCCCTGTTTTATCAACGAAGTGATTAATGATTATATATTGAGGAACTGATGGTCCTAAGTGATTTATTAAGTAGTACAATCATATATATGTGTCCCAACTAAGGTTTCAGACACCTAAGTCTTGCAACCACCCTTTCCTCTACCTCGGTTGAGACTTCATCTGCTTCGCAGGTGTTGCCAAAAGGGTCGGTAGTTAGGGATTTATTGGTGCGTTGTTGTAGCGTTGAACCCTGGGTCTGCCCCTGTGCCAACAAGTGGTAGTGATAGTGTCAATTTTTCCCTCTAATTGGTCAAATCAGACATCAACTTTGGAAAATTGGTTGTCAACTCTGGAAAATTTGGACAAGAATTGGTCCTCAAGATGGTCAAACTAGGCCTTGTTCTGTCTGATTTCAACCTTCAGGTCTTGGGTGAAAGTGTTGGCCATGTGGAAAGTGGGGGTGTTGGGAATGGGGAGTGTGTCCAATGAAAAAAATGGATAGGTGATATATGTCACTATGATCAGGGCGACAAGGGAAATCCAAGGGGATAGGTTTCAAATAAGGGTGTCGATAAGGGGGTGGGACCAAAAACAAAAGAAGGCTTATAATTGATAGGTACCATGACGATCACAGAGAAAAGGGGAATCCAATGGGATAGGTATAAAATAAGGGTGTTGGGAAGGGGGTCAGGTCCATAGAAAAAAAGGCTTAAAAATTATAGGTATCACAGTGATCAAGGCGAAGAAAGGAATCCAATGTGATAGGGCTCGAATAAGGGTGTTGATGGGACCACTATACTCACTTTAATTTTCTTACTTCTGTAGAGTTATACTCTAACATGAAGAATAATGTAGTGGTGAATGGCCCAAATTGTTAAAAGAAAATTTTTTGTAGGAATTTCACGACCAAAATGAAGGAGGTAAGGTTGCGTGACAATAGATCTCATCTGTTCCTTTTTTCTTTTTTTTTTCTTTCCATAGGGGTTAGGGTGTATAGGGATCCTATAGACAAGGGTTTTCCCTATGCTCTATCACTTTGATATACATGCAGGGTTAAATAGTAGTACTCGGCCAAATATTTTAGTGCACCAATTAAGGAGGCTCGATCGTACCCTTAGCCATACTACCTGACTACCTAGGTAGTAGAGAGTATCTTCCCGAGTGTGTTCTTGGTGTCACTATAGAATTCAGGAGACCAATTGGCTAGTCTAGGGATGGTTTTAGGAAACCTAGGGGGCTCCTGATATACCTATCGGTACGTGGGAGTGATGGTTGTGTACATATTATGTCTGGTGTGGTACTACTCGAGGGGTACCAATATGGGTTACAAATCTTTCCAACAAGGTGAAATGTTTGTTTCTAGAAAACCTCGTGAAACCGTCTCTATTTCATATGTGTATTCTTACCCACCATAGTTTTACCTTCTGAGCGATAGATATTTGTGCTTTAAAGACGTTGACACTACACGCCTATACCCTACATGAGGAGTTAGGGAGGTTAGGTCCGTACCATTGGGTACCTAGACATAATTTTTCTCTCAATGGTTTAAAGGCTTGCTTCTATGAGGAGGATAGGATATTGTGTATTGCCTTTAATTTTTAGATTATAATTTATAAAATTGTTTTTTATCTTCTCTATCTTTCTCCACAATAGGATAAGATAGTATATGCTCTATGAGGAGGATAAGATAGGATGTATTTCATTTAATTTTGAGATTATAAGTTGTAATATTGTTTTTGATCTACTCTATTTTTATCCACAATTCTCTAGAGATATTGCATCCCCATAATTCACATCCATATAAAATAACAGGAGTGACGAGAGTTTTAAAGATGATTTTTTTTATACCATATCCAAATGCTCACTGATTTACAATTGTTTTCATGCCCATAATAATATTTTCACCCTATATTTATCCTTTTTTTTAATGTTATAGCTCTATTTGAGTTTGTGATTAATATCAATTCTGAGATATGTATATGAAGTCACTTCCTCCAAGGTGTTAATTGATCTTTTTGGATTTAATTATCATTACTTCATTTTTCAATGTTAACAATCATACCCATATTGGAGAAACAATCCTTGAAGAACAATATTAGTGATGTAAAGAAGAATAATGATGACTATACCAATGAGAATTGGGCCAACACAACCTACTTCTTCCAAACAATCTTCTAACTTGTTAATGTGTATGCCAAAAATGGTAGGGGGACAGGGGATACCATTGGTTGACTCCTAGATTAAAATTAATTTATTTTGACTAGCCCTAGTGTTCCTAAACTTGGAAATAACATTTCCATACAACCTTATTGTAGTATCCCTCAACTCAAAAAGAAATTTTATCTCTTCCAACCTATTGCAAAGGTTCGCACCAAGAACTGTGTCAAAAGATTTTTTTAACTCAATGAAACAACAAAGGAGATTGGTTTTATTATTGTGTGTTAGGGATCTAACCTCCCTAACCCCTAACATAGGTAGAATAATATATTTCCATGTAATAAAGGCCAATATTAATAAGTCCTAGATCATGAAGAATAAGTCAAATGTAAGAAGACCTAATAGAAGCTTCCGCTTCTAGAAGGATCTTCCTCTAGATTGTTCTTTTGGATAGACATATTTAGTATAAATAGGAGTAGAGGGTATGAGAAGTTTTGTCTTGGATATTATTGTAATATAGCTTTTCTCTGCTGGAGGTTTCCCCCTCGAAGAGGAAAGTGAACATTGCTATCACTAATCAAGGTGCTCTTTCTGGTGTTATTCTGGTATTAGTCTAGTATTGTTATGGTTATATCATTGTTTTTTTTCCATTTCTAGATAAAATATTTATGTTCTGCATACTATTTTATATCTCGAATACTACAAGTGGTATCAAAGAACTTTCCTTGGTTTAAAATTGTGGGTTAATTTTTTCAGGGTAGAGACATATCCCAACATCTTAAAGCTATAGAGATTTGTTGTTACGTGCATAAACTTGTGGTCAGGGAGTCATGCACATAGGAAATACAAGTGGTACTTAAGCACACATTTATTGGCCACCCTTGTAACCCTTGTT
This sequence comes from Picea engelmannii, assembly GCA_009831015.1. Taxonomy (NCBI): domain Eukaryota; kingdom Viridiplantae; phylum Streptophyta; class Pinopsida; order Pinales; family Pinaceae; genus Picea; species Picea engelmannii. The sequence goes on along the minus strand of ML777801.1, from coordinate 1,997,165 downwards.
GGTACCCCTTCAAGTGGTAGCACATCAGAGATTACATGTATGCAGATCGACCTAGATCTCTTGAATCCCTCCATAGATAAACCGATCAACCTCCTGAATTCTATAGTTCCATCGAGAACAACACTTGGGAAGATACTCTCTAGTACTTGGGTAGTCAGGTAGTACGGCTAAGGGAATGGTCTAGACTCCTTAGTTGGTGCCCTGAGATATTGGGCCGAGTACTAATGTTGGACCCTGGACGTGTATCAGAGAGATATAGAACAGGGAAAACCCTTGTCTGTAGACACCCTGCATACCCTAACCCTTGGGATGGAAACAAAAACAGAAAAGACAAAATCTATTGCTGCACAATTATTCCTCCTACATTCAAGTTACGAAATTACTACACATTTCTTCCTGTTAAGAATTTGGGCATTTCAACACTGCAATATTCTTTAGATCAGAGTATAACTCCACAGGAGTAAAAACAAAAATCTGGATTTTGTTGGCACCATTATTTGAGTCCTATCCCATTAGATTCCTCTCTTCTCCCTTATCGCAATCATACCTATCATTTTTCAAAAACAAATTATTTGCGTGGACCCGACCCCCTTCCAAAACCATTATTTGGGCCTTACCCCATTGGATTCCCCTCGTCACCCTGATCGTCGTGATAAACTTCACCCATAACCCTTTTTTTTTGTGGTCCCACCCCTCCCTTTTCATTTTCTCTCTTCATCATGGCCGACACACATAGCCAAGACTTGGAAGCTTGCTTCAATTCCTTGTCCTCTAATTTCACAGAGATCCAACAGGAAGTGAGGCATCTCAGTGCCAATTTTTCCACCATCAATAAAAACATTCATTCCTCCATAGAAACCAAAATGGAAACCATCAAACAGGACCTCGCTACCCAGCTTTCATCCTTCACTACAATGATCTACACCAAGATGAGTATCCCTGCAGATATTCCCTCCTCTGACCCACCTTTTCACTCCAAAGGTGAAACTTCCTCTAATTCCCAGAATTTTTAGCCCCATCACTTTCATCGTGACCTACGCCTTCCATGTGTGGATGTGAACAAATTTGATGGCTCAAATCCCACTAGCAGGGTAACTCAATTAGAACATTATTCTCTTTGTATGACATTACATATGATTTGGCCAAACTCCAGTATGGTGTTCTCCATCTAGATCATGAACATTGGCAATGGTGGCAATGGAGAAAAAATGCTCGCCAAGGGTATGCGGCTTGGACATAATTTGTGGCAGAGCTTTATGAACACTTTGACACTGACACCAACCATTTAATTCATTTTACAAAGTTGAAATAATCTAGCATAGTGGAATAATTTATAGTCGCTTTTGATTGATTGGATTTTTGTATAGAGGCATGTCTGATGCTTTTTTCTGAGAATGTTTTATCAATGGCCTTAAGGATGAGATTTGTGCCCATGTCCTCATGGCTCATCCTTAGAGTTGGGTGGAATATACTAAAAGAGCTAAGGAAGAACAACAGGTTGTCTCTTCTCAAACCCGAAAACCCTCATTTATTCCTCTCCCTAAACCAACCAATCCCACTCCTCCTTATACTCCACTAAAGATCCATAAATTGACCAAGGCATAAATGGTTGAATTCCAACTCAAAGGTCGTTGTTATAATTATGATGACAAATATTTTCCTAGGAACAAGTGTAAGGAATGGAATCTTTTTATGGCCATCTCCAAGGATGTTTCGGAAGACAATGTCAAAGCCTCCCCTATGGCCAAGTCACTTGAACCCATTGACATGACCCCACCCTCCGACCCTCCTGAAGTCAAACTAGTCATTTTCCTGAATTCTCTCACTGGGTTCTCTGCTCCCCAAACCCTAAAGTTAATTGGTTACATTAAGCATTAGAAGGTAATCTTCCTTGTTTATAGTGGAAGCACCCATAATTTTATTCATCGCGACATTTCCCAAGAAACTAATTGCTATATATGTGCCATCAATGATTTTCAAATCATGGTTTCCAATGGCGGGTCCATGAAATGTGGGGGGCATTGTGAAAATGTGTGTCTCCAAATTGGTCAGTACCACATGAAATCTCATATGTTTTCTATCGACATGGGTGGTTGTGACATTGTGTTGGGTGCAGAATGGATAAGGACTCTGGGTCTCATTCTCATGGATTTTAAGGAATTGACCATGCAATTCAACCAGGAGGGCCAACAATATAAGTTCCTAGGAATCACCGTTGGTTCCTTGAAGATCATCAGTTCCCATCGCATGGAAAAGCTCCTCAAAAAAGGTCATTCTGGAATTATTTCACAACTCCATGTCATTCAAGCCACTGAGACACCCTCTGTGTCACAGGACCTCCAATCCAACCTCTCCAAACATCAAGTTATTTTTTTCACTCCCCAGGTACTTCCTCCTTCCCATGGTTTTCATGATCATTCAATTCCCCTTGTCCCCAACAACCTTCCTCCCAATGTTCATCCCTATCGTCATCCCTTTTCCCAGAAAAATATAAATGAGAAAATTGTTCAATAATTGCTCACCGCAGGTGTTATTCGTCCTAGTACGAGCCCCTACTATTCTCCTATGGTCATGGTCCTTAAGAAACAAGTCTCTTGGCACATGTGTCCTAACTTACGCGCCCTAAGAAAACTCACCATCAAAGACAAATTTCTCATTCCTGTCATTAATGACCTCTTGGATGAATTGAGTGGTGCCCAGTTCTTCACTAAACTTGATCTTCGTTCTGGCTACCACCAGATATGTGTGAATGAGGAAGTCATTACTAAGACTACATTTCGAACTCATGAGGGCCACTATGAGTTTTTGGTTATTCCCTTTGGCTTCTGTAATGCTCCCTCCACTTTCCAAAGCCTCGTGAATCATGTATTTCGTCTTTTTCTCTGTCATTTTGCTTAGTTTTATTTGATGATATCTTCATCTATAGTAAAACCTGGAAAACCCATCTTGCTCATATGGATCGAGTTCTACATCTCCTCTCTCAGCACCAAATTTTCCTCAAACAATCTAAATATGATTTTGGAGCTTCGAAGGTCGAGTACTTGGGTCATATTGTTGTCAAGGAAGGTGTCAGGGTGGATCCTAAAAAGATTGAATATATGCAGCATTGGCCTCGCCCAAAGACTCTCAAAAGCTTGTGTGGATTTATGAGTTTAACAGGTTATTATCGCAAGTTTGTTAAGAATTATGGAAAGATTGCGGCACCTCACACTGCTCTCCTTAAAAATAATTCTTTCACTTGGAATCTCCCAGTTGATCAGTCTTTTCAAACCTTGAAGGCGGCCATGTGCACCACTCTAGTCCTGGACCTTCCTGATTTCACAAATTCCTTTGTCCTAGAATGTGATGCTTCTAGGAGAGGAATTGGAGCAGTCCTTATGCAAGATGGTTAACATTTTGACTTTACAAGCAAACAACTATCAAAGCGAAATTTGGGAAAATAAATCTATGAAAAGGAAATGTTGGCTATTCTGCATGTAGTGGATCTTTGGCATCCTTATCTAGTGGGGCAGCGCTTCCAAATTAAGACAGATCATCAAATCCTCAAGTATTTTCTAGAACAATGCCCTTCCTCCCCGGAGGGACAAAAATGGGTGACTAAGATCTTTGGATATGATTATAAGATCATTTACAAGAAAGGAAAAGACAATGTGGTTGTTGATGCACTTTTAAGAAAATATGAAGATGAAGGGTCCCTTTTTTACCTCTCCTTCATTGTACTAGATTGGCTCCAAGTTGTTCACCAAGAATGGCTACACGATCCCAAAATTTCGCATATGATCCAACAATTGCAGGCCAATTCTCCAGTTTCCCCAGGGTACTCTTGGCACAATGATGAGCTTCGCTACACAGTCCATTTGTATTTAAGTAAACATTCACAACTTAAATCCATGGTATTTTATGAGCTTCATGCTACACCCATAACTAGGCACTCGAGGTTTATCAAAACCTATGACCGAGTCAAACGTTTTTTTTTGGGGGATGGTATGAAATAGGACGTTCGTAATTTTGTGGTGGAATGTGATGTTTTTCAATGCAACAAGGGAGAAACAATCAAATCTCCCAGCACACTACAACTACTTCTGATTCCACCTGCTATTTGGAGGGATATCTCTATGGATTTTATTGTGTTCTTACCTAAATCGAGCAATAAATCAGTCATCATGGTGGTCATTGATCATATTTCCAAGTATTCTCATTTATGTGCTCCTCAAAACCCATTTACAGCCTCCGATGTGGCTCAGATTTTCATGGATCGGGTCTTCAAGCTTCATGGCATGCCTCATTCTATTGTTTTTGATCGAGACCCCACTTTCACCAGCAATTTTTGGAAATAATTTTTTAGGCTATAGGGAACCAAATTGCATCTCATTACATATTATCATCCCTAGACCGATGGTCTAACTGAATTTGTCAACAAGTGTTTGGAAACATATTTGAGGTGTTTTGCATTGGAAAGGAAAAATCAATGGGCTCAATGGTTACTACTAGTTGAATGGTGGTACAACATTTCTTACCATTCAACTACCCGCATGACTCCTTTTGAAGCAGTATATGGAAAAAATCCACCTTCAGTTCTCTCATACTTTTCAGGTGCCTCGAAGGTCCAGGTGGTTGACCAAACTCTTACAATTTGAGAGGCTATTCTCTGTACCCTCAAAGAGAATTTGTTCATGGCCCAGAATCACATGAAGCAACAGGAAGGTCAAGGTCGCTCTGAACATCAATTTTTTGAAGGAGACCAGGTGTTTCTTCGACTGAAACCTTATAAGCAAACTTCCCTCAAGGTTGACCATTGTCAGAAACTGGCACCTAAATTTTATGGTCCTTATACCATTCTCAAAAGTGTCAGATAGGTGGCCTATCAGTTAACTTTGCCCAATCCTTCTAAGCTCCATCCTATTTTTCATGTATCATGATTAAAGAAGATGATTGGAACTAAGTGCCAAACCCAAACCATCCTTCCCGAGTTGGATGAAGAAGGCTCCATCTAGTTGCATCCACAAGCAGTTTTGGACCAATGTGAGCATTGTCTGCGTCAACACACCATCAAGGAAGTGTTAGTCCAATGGCAAGATACAACTCCAGCAGATGCCACTTGGGAACTGACTACCATTCTGTAACAATTTCCTCATGTCAAGCCTTGAGGAAAAAAATATTTTTAAGGGGGAGGACATGTTAGGGACCTAACCTCCCTAACCCCTTACATAGGTAGAATAATATGTTTCCATGTAATAAAGGCCAATATTAATAAGGCCTAGCAATAAGGAAGAATAAGTTGAATGTAAGAAGACCTAATAGAAGCTTTCGCTTCTAGAAGGATCTTCCTATAGATTGTTCTTTTGGATAGACATATTTAGTATAAATAGGAGTAGAGGGTATGAGAAGTTTTGTCTTGGATATTATTGTAATAGATATTTTCTCTGTTGGAGGTATCCCCATCGAAGAGGCAAGTGAACATTGCTATCACTAATAAAGGTGCTCTTTCTGGTGTTATTCTGGTATTATTCTGGTATTGTTCTGGTTATATCATTGTTGTTCTTCCATTTCTAGCTAAAATATTTATGTTTTGCATACTATTTTATATTTGGAATACTGCATTGAGACACCTCTGCAATGATCCTAAGTGTAACAAGTTGGTCCACATTTTAATGATAGTTTCTAAATACGACTTAGCCTTTAGCTCTTTTTATGTCAATTTCTAGCCATATGTTAATCTTCTTTTCCAAAATAATTCCATACAACTTGGCTAAAAAGCTAAAATGGGGCTAATTTCTCTTAGAGCTAGTTTCTCTAAGGAAATTTGCTTCCCTTATACTAATGAGATGACAGACCAATTGTGTTTCCTGCATCTAATGATGTATTTCATGGATCTATCTCATGTCTCTATGCTTGCTTCAGGATTTGTCTTATTAGCTTAAAGTGGCTTAACTTAGTTAAGAGACAAAAGGGAGACATTTGGTTGGTGATTGTCCCATACCATTTTATATTTGCAACAAAGACTTAAACCCCTTCTTGGTCAAGAGGCATAGTCTGTAGTTACAAGAGATAGAGGGGAAAATGTGATTGACTGAATTTCATCATAAGCATTACACCCAACAATCATTTCAATGCCAATAGCAGTAGTTCCAACGACATCATTAGCTACAACAAAGAAAGCATCAGATAAAGCAACARCATAGGAAATAAATTTTACCATATAATATATTTTTCCCATATAATAACTATATGTTTCAATTACCAAGGTAATTGTAATTAGTTACTTATACATGTCCTTTTTTTTCAATTACCAAGATAATTTTAATTRGTTTTATAGACATGTGTTATGTTGTTGATCTTGTTGTTGATTTGGATCYGAAATGTCGACACTCTATTGACAAAACTGTGGCTATTCCGACCAATCATGAAAACCCCAACCACAGAAATATTTTTAATCATGTGTTATGTTGTTGATCTTGTTGTTTACTGAGTAGTGAAAGCTTCAGTAGAAAATAAAAAGGTATTGAAGTCAGAGTTAGAGGCATAGTCAACAACATCTCTTTGAGTTTGATAACCATAACCTCACATGGATCCATATCCCCCTATGATAAATCTAGTAAAAAAGGAGGTTGAAGAACCAATTGATCCAGTTTCTTAACTATCCATAGTGGAAGCTATTGAGTAAGATACAAATCCTCTAGATGCAGATCCAATTGAACCCATGACAAAACCTATGGATTCACTAGTAGCATAGGCAATAGACCAAGTAAAATAAACCATAGAATCTACATGAGCACCAATGGTAGAATATATATATATATATAGGTTATGAATAAAGGGACAGAGCATCAGAGCATAAAGAGGAGGAGACAGAAAAGAGAACAAGGGAATTATTTGAGAAAAGAGACGAGAAGAGATGATTCTATTTGAGGTCTGCAAGGAGGCAGTTTGAGTTTTGTATGAGTCATTTCTGAGTTTTGTAGCAGTTTTGTATGAGTCTAGAAAAGTCATGTTGAGATTCTGTAATGTATTTAGTTCAATAGTGTAGAGTATGGACAGAGAGAGCATGGCACATTGTAATGAAATAAATGTAGAATGGAATAGAGTGTAGAGCATGATTCCTTTTGCAATGTGGATCTATTGATGTATGCATTATGATGTTTAATGGAGATAATATAAATCTAAGATTATCTATGTCACTTGATGTGTTTGTTTTGAGTTTAATAGATAATTGTATTAATGGTTTATGTTGTTATTTTGTTAATGGATTATCAGTGAATGAATGAATGATATCCCAAGTGGATTCCTTGTCTACTTTATCCCTTCATATCTGACACAAGACCAGATGGTCTCTATGATTCTTATGGCATCTTGAGTGAGGCCTTCTTCGGTCCTCGACTGAATATTGATATGTCGACACCTTGGGGTTTTATTGGTCAACTATGGATGAATCTCGGGTCATCAACCCCCGAATGGTAGGAAATATGCACATAAGTGATCCAATACTCATGATAATCAAGAGGTGAGGAACCCCTTGTATCTATGGTATTTTTGAGGTTGCTCGCTAAAATGAAACAAGAGGATATCCTATGGATTTCAATATATTTGGTTTCAAGAACTAAAGAGGCATCCTTGGAAGGAAAACCAACAACAGTTGAAGATACTTTCTCACCATAGTAAAGTTAAACTATTCATACTAAGAAATAATAAAAAGTCCAGTTTCCTCGTATAGACATGGCCTCCTAAGGCCACTACCTCTTTATCCATTGGATTATCAAAGAGAAAAGAAAAAAAACCATTGCATAAGGGAGAAATATTAATTTTACCTCCTACCAATGTTCATCATTCCTTCATTATATAGTGAATCATGACTGATAATGATGGCTTTATTCCATTGAAATATTTGATCATAGCTTTGTTTCTTACCTCTTCCACACCATTCCTTAATCTAATCATGCGACAAGAAAAACTTTGACTCTCTACTACTAGTATGAATGCATCCTTTTTAGTCTTTTTTTAAAACCACAATCATATGTTCCCTTAAAATGAGCTATTTTTTTCAACATTTCATGAACCCTAGACCTTAGCCACCTCATCTCCAATAACAACGCCTCTAGGATGACTCTAAATGAATAAAAACCACCCCATATTTTATAAACCATTTCTTTAACACAACACTAACAACTTTATCACTTCATTTTCATAGGAATGATTATTCACTAAATCAAAAACCTTTGCATCTTTGAATAAAAAATTATCATAGATGAAACCACTGCAACTCACTCCATATGGAACGTAGCTCCATCAAACATGTTGAATCTCACTCCTAACAAACCCTAACCTTATCGAATCCATCATGGCTACATCTTCTAGAATAGAATATTGCAAAGACAAAACCATTATTGTTACATATTAGTCTGCAATATAATAATGATCACCATGATAGATTAATCTGCCAATATTTTTTTTTTCAAAAAAGTTCCAAAGTTTTTCCATTTTTTTTTCTTTTCACAAAATTCAAAAACATTTTTTATGTACAAATTGGAAATTTATTATTCTTCTCATTGGCTCAAAACTTGAATTATATTATTTCTCCCCTTTACTTGTGAGAGGGTGGGAGCATTGAAAATTTGGAAAAAAATTAAAATAACAAACACTGACATATTCAAGGAATGACAAGATTGTCATTAAGCTTGCCCCACTAGTCATTATTAAATATCTAAAATGTAAAATACAACAATTGTTTTATTATCGCCAAAGATGTGATGTGCTTTGGTTCATTAACTTTAGGGTCATGTATGGAGATCATGGTTTGTATGCAGTATTATATTGGGTGGGGTTTCTATGGGTTTTGTATTTCTACACCCCTACTTGTCATCCATCATGAATAAGGTCCCCTTGGAGTTTTACTAGTTCCAAGGTCTTAGTGCACTCTAGAATTTTCAAGTTGGGAGATGCAGGATTGATAACAACACATTGGAGCTTTAATGGTTCAGTTTATTACCTATTTTATGATTACCATTTATTGTAAATGACCATTGTCTTTTGTAAGTGGAATAATATTAGAACTATGGAATTCAACCAAGTAAGAATCCTAAGATCCTCGTTCTCAATTAAAAAGTGTCATTTTGCTTCCCCTTCTTATGAATTCAATCTGAGTAAGTAGCTCAACACCAAATCTTTCTTCCAACTCAATGAAGGTTGTTTTACTTCCCCTTGAAGTTTAGACATGATATGAAAATGGTGCCAAATCCTCCTTCCAACTCCAAGAAGATTGTTTTTATTCTCCTTGTTAATTCAAATCAGATAAGTGGTTAGGCACCAAATCACCCTTCCAACTCCAAGAATTTTGTTTCTCTTCCCCTTCTCATCTTAGGCAAAGTAAGATGCTTGATGCCAAAATCCTCCTAATTCCAATAAGGTAATTTTGCTTCCCTTTCTAGTTCATACTAAGAAAGTGTCCCAACATCAAATCTTCCTTCCAATTTTAGCAAGGTCATCTTGTTTTCCTTAGTCAGTTTAATCCCAATAAGATTTCTATTTGGTTTGTTTAGAATCATTTTCTTCTATACTTCCTCTTTATGTTTATGGTATTTTAAATTTTCATATAGTTGTTTTACCTATCCTCAATTTTTTCCAATTTTATTAAACATCATTCAAATTTCCAAGACTTTGATATTCTAATTTCTCATGTTTTACATATAAAGAATTAATGCAAACTAGTATAACAACATAATTCCCATATAAATAGATGTAGAAAGTGAAGAAAATTGCGACCAAAAAACATGTGATTCTTGAACATGTTAAAGTGTCATGCTACCTAAAATAAATGACATTGGACCACCCTTTCTTCAATATGTAAGCTAGGTGGAGTAAAGGAGGGCATGGAAAAAGGTTATTTAAGTCCCTTCAATGTATTCATGTTAGGGTTATGTGGAAACACAAATATTGTGGGGATTTTGAAATTATTTTACTTCCCTATGTCTCCATTGGCAAGATAAGAAGGTCTCATAATTTTAAGCCTCAAAGGTTTGTAAGTTTTCATAATATCTTTCGTAATAGAGTTTCCCTATGTCTCCATTGGCAAGATAAGAAGGTCTCATAATTTTAAGCCTCAAAGGTTTGTAAGTTTTCATAATATCTTTCGTAATAGAGTTTCTTTGCAATTTCATGAGTATTAGGGTTTACAATAACTTGCATTTTATATCTATTGTGTGATTCTATTATTGGTTGTCTTAATATATTATATATATATATATATATATATATATATATAATTATAATTATAATTTTATGGAATTTTCGTTTCTCTATCAAATTAAGAATGTGTTTTAAGTTTATAGTGGATTTAGTAATACAAATTCATATCTCAAAAATATGTTAAGAGAGTATTTTTTAATGTATTGTAATTTGATTTTCATATTATATTCATTTATTTTTAAATTAAAATTGTTATGTTAACCTATTCAATTGACATTTATTTTCATTCTTTATTTTAGCTAATTAACTCAAAGTGCACATTTATCTCTATTTTTTAATTTTTTATTTTTTTTAAAGCATCCTTTATTTTTAAATAATGGCTTTTAGGTTTTCAACTTCTCATTGACATTTATTTTCAACCTATATCTTTACATAATTAACTCAAAGTGCATATTTATCTCCATTTTTTTATTTTTATTTTTTTTTATTAAAAGCATTCTTTGTTTTTAAATAATGGCTTTTAGGTTTCCAACTTCGCATTGACATTTATTTTCAACCTATATCTTTACATTACACATTTATGTACATTTCACTTTTTTATTTCATTTTTTTTTTTTAATTTAAAGATTGAAATAAAAAAATAGGGCTTCACCTTCTAATAAGTTTACGTAAAATTGTTAGGATTGGTCTCATAGACATACTGGACAAACTAACATAGGTGATACATAGAAGCTAAACAATAATTATTTTTTTTCCAATATTTTAAAATGTTTATTTTATTTTCCTTTTTTCTATCACATTGTTTTCCCTAGCTTATAATATGTTAAGGGGCATATTAAATGACAAATATTTTCTAAGTTGTGTAATCAATAATGGTTTGTACAACCTAACTAGATGTTTTCATCTAATACTTCCCATACATCTAATAATATTGTAAGGGACATTAAATAACTAATGTTTTCTAATGTAGTATAGATGTAATGGATGTTATTAGTTTATGTAATGTAATAAAAAAATAAATTTTATTAATTAATTTTTTATTTATAAAATAAATTAATTACAATATTATTTTTATATTTTATGTTCACGATGGTTGTTCAAATATGATATCTCGACTCTATATGCATTGTAGGTCCACATATATGCAAGAATCTCTAGAAATAATAAACATATTTGGGATATCTTGGATAACTCTGGAACTTTACACAATGTACAAAAGACTATTAAGGATGCAGTTACTTGTTTTTTTAAAGATTTCTATGAGGTAAAATCACAATATACACTTCAGAAACAGGTTGATTTATCCCAACTTTCCCCCTACTCGGTCAACTTAGAGGATTCCAATTCCCTGGACATTCCCTGCACATTACAAGAACTTCATATTGCTTTAAAATATTTTTCTCTGGACAAAATCCCAGGACCCGACGACTGGACCATGGAGTTCTACCTACACTTTTTTTATTTGGTGGGGACATAACTCCTGGAACTTGTTGAAGATTCCAGATTATATGGTAAGATCACTGGGGCAATAAACTCCACGTTTTTTAGTCTTATACCAAAAGTTAATCATCCGAAAACATTTGGCGACATTCGTCCAATTTCCCTCTGCAATCTTTGCTACAAGCTCATTTCAAAGATAATTGCAAACAGAATGAAACCTATTCTCTTGCAAACATTGCCAGCCGAACAACTTGGTTTCTTTAAGGGTCGACAAATTCTTGATGTTGTTGGCTCCGCACAAGAATGATTACACAGTATAAAGAATAAAAACACTCATGCCCTCGTACTCAAGCTTGATCTTAAAAAGGATTTTGACTGGATAGACTAGAACTTTCTCAGATTGATCTTAATCAAGTTTGGCTTCTGACAAAACATCCAAAATTGGATAATGAGTTGTGTTACCAGTGAAAACTTTGCAGTTCTCATAAATGGAGAACCCTCTAATTTTTTCCACAGTGGAAGAGGTCTTCGACAAAGTTGTCCACTGTCTCTGCTCTTATTCATCCTGGCCATGGAAGGACTAAGACTTCTTCTAAAAAAAATTCAGGCCGAAGGTAGGATCACAGGGATAAAAATTTCAAGATTAGTAAAATCCTACACCTCTTCTTTGTCAATGATGTCCTCATATTGACAAACACCAACTTGACTGAATGGATGGAAATATCCAAAATCTTAAAGACCTTATGCTTTGCCTCGGGCCTTCAAATAAACTGGATCAATTCAGCTTTCCACTTCAGCAACAAACCTGTACAGAACCTGGAACTTTTGAAGAACATCTTTCCTCACACATTTGTCCACCTCTCTATTGGCTTCAAGTACCTTAGATACTTCATTAAGGTAGATCAATACAAGGCTTCATATTGGGATTGGTTAATAACAAAGGTGGAAAAAAGAGTGAGCCACTAGTGCAACATATAGCTCACCATTGGAGGCCGCTACACACTTATAAAATCTGTCCTTGAGTGACAACCAATATACTAGTTGGCACTTGCATCCATTCCCATCTTTGTACTAGATAAACTTAGAACACTCACCTATAGGTTCCTATGGTCAGGCAGCAAGGATCAACATAAAATTCACCTCTGCAACTGGCAATCAATAGCAAGAATGAAATCTAAAGGTGGTTGGGGGATTAGGAACATTTCAAATTCAACCAAGCACTGGCTGCAAGTTCACTTTGGTGCACCTTAGCATCTAGTGGCATTTGGAGTGCCATCATAAAGGATAAATATCTACCATTCTCTTTTGTTGCTTCTTGGATCTGAGCTGGACTCCCACCTTCTAGATATGCTTCTCAGACTTGGAGAATCATCACAAAGTCTGTGCACTAGATTACTAAAGGGATTTGCTGGAACCTGGGATCTGGCCACACCATAATTGTTGGCAAAGATCGTATCATCGGTCTTGGTAATGCTTCTATTCTCTCACCACAATTAATCTCTCAAATAAATTCCAAAAATATTTATTTCCTCTTTCAAGCGTGCCAACCTATCGATCTTGGGACAGAGTCTTCACATTGGAAATCCAGCCGCGATTTAGAGCTTCCACCAGATTTGGCATTGGATTGGGACAAATTCTGTATTGAGCTCAATCACGCGAGAATCATGCTAAATGATTCAAAGGATCATATGATGTGGGATGGAGGAGACAACACCGACATCATTTCTGTAAAAAATATATATAATGCGATTGCAACTACAAAGTGGCCCAAAAATATCACTGACTGGCGCAATGTTTTCTGGAAATGGAAATTCCCACTAAAAATTAAAATCTTTACCTGACTCACTTTGAAAAAAAAAATCCCCACCTGGGATTTCCTTCAAAAAAAGGTTTGGACTGGTCCAAATATATGCCAACTCTGCCTCAGGGGTGAAGAGACAATTGACCATATCTTTACTCATTGTCAGTTCACTCGCCTAGTTTGGAACAAAATAACTCAGGACAACAACTTAAAAATGGATTGGATTGGAAATTCCACCTCTGATTACTTGGATCATTGGACTACTTCAGAAAAATTTTACAAAATTCTTCCTCCTTTGGTAAATTGGTATATTTTGTTGTTTAGAAACTGCAATTTTTTTGAAAACAAGAACCCATCTACTAGTGTTGTAGCTTTTAAAGCTATGGGATTGTTTCAAATCTAGAAAGACTTGTACCCAGACACAGAAAAAAAAAATATGTTAGTTAAGCCTCCCTCCACAAAAGATTTTCAGACAGGGTGGTTTGACGGTGCATAACAACAGAATGGATCTCTAAGTGGTGCAGGAGGGCTGATAAAAGTCATCCCAAATTCTACTTACAGGTGGACACTCTGTTGTGGCCCAAGCACCAAAACAAGGGCAGAACTACTAGGTGCCTGGGCAACCCTTCAATTGGCTTCTAGGATCAACATAGATAGCCTACATATGATTGGGGACTCCAAAATTATCATAGACTAGCTGAATCGACATGGTAAACTACAAACAATCACACTCTTGGCTTGGAAAGATAGAATTTGATTGCTCAAGCACCATTTCAAGAAACTATCTTTCTCTCACACCTCTCGAGAGTATAACAAGGAAGCAAACCTTTTACCAAAGAATGCATTACAGAGGAATGCAGGTGTGCTATATTTCAACCATTGGCTGGATGGTCACGAGGGACCCACTCATACTATTCAAATTTTTTAATACGATAGGCACACTTTGTCTGTGGTCTTCAACATCATTTGCAACCTCACTTCTCTTTTTCCTATATAATTTATCTTCTCCCTTTCTTAAGATCTGATGTAACTTTTCAATTGTTCGCTCCTTCTTAGAGTCTGATCTCTTGTCAGAATATTAGGCATGCTTGTCCTTTTGTTGTGTGGAATATTGTCTTGACAATGATCTCTTCGCCGATGTATTTGATGTGAGAAGACATTATATTTTTATATTATAATTGAGGAAATTTTTCTACTAGAAAAAAAGGATCGATGCATGGAGCATGCGACATTCCCCCTCCATGCATTTATTAATGGTTTGGATTGATGGTGGAGGCACGACATCAGAGGTTCATTTTCACATCGGGTGGGACTGGTTAATGAATATAGTTCAATACGATATTACGTTAGGCACCCACTTCCACTCGGGGGAGATTGTCTTAGCCGCCATGGACACTAATTTTGGCATCTTGATTAAGTGTAAGCCTCTGGAATATGCCCTCATATTCCCTGATCATTGTTTTGGTGGATAAATCTGCTCTAGTGACTTGGCTACTTGGTCTTGACATTAATTCATTGGAGGTCAATCAAGAGTTGGTGGCAACAAACAATGGTATGGTGATGTGGTTGACAAGAGGAGGGAGGGGGGTAATGGGAAGGAGCCCACAAGGTTTCCCACTCCTAATAGAGAGAAACTGTGAGCTGTAATGGAGGTTAAGTATTATAAGGAGGCCATCCCTCAGGTCGTGAAAGTTGAAATCGAATCTGCATAATAAGAGCTACGACACGAGGATGAATTTTTTCAGGAAGTCAATGAAATCAAAGCATTGACGACATGGATACAAGGTCTGAGGGACACCTAGTCTCGTCTGGCCCTCTATGACCGCTCCATTTTCACCTTCTGGGTCAACAAATTCTTGTTGGCACGGGTTCTTATTGATGGGAATAAGGAGATAACAACCCTCAAGTCTGAATTGGCTTTGATGCAAGAGAAGAGGAAGAAATCCAGTTTGATGCAAAAAAATATAAACATCATAATGTGTCACTTCGGTGTGGAGTTCGTGGCTAGAGTACCTCCAGTTGAATGTAAACCAGACTCCCCCTGATTAGTGATGAAAATCCATTTGTTGTCGATCCATCTATGGCCTAACTGGGCCTTCCATGTTTATCTCGGGTCACTCTGTTATATAGTTGATTTCTTGTCAGGTTTTGTTAGGGACCTAACCCCCTAACCTCTCATGTAGGTAGAATAATATATTTTCCATGTAATAAAGGCCGAAATTAGTTAATAAGGCCTATTTAATAAATGTGAACAAGTCAATGTAAGAAGACCTCATCGAAGCTTTCGGTTCTAGAAAGATATTCCTATAGAATGTTCTTTAGAAGATAGAATTAGTATAAATAAGAGTAGGAGGTATGAGAGGTTCTTTTCTTGAGAATTATTGTAATAAAGTGTTGCTCTATTCGAGGTTTCCCCATTGAAGAGGCAAGTGAAAATTGTTTCCTATCAATAAAGGTATTATTCTGGTAATGTGGTTACTTATATTTTATTGTTCCAGTGTTATTCCTGTCGGATTTTTGTTTCTGCTATTATAATAGATTTGGTACCTAAAAAGTGGTATCAGAGCACTTTCCTTGGCAAGGATTGTGGGTTTTTTTTTTTAGGGTAGAGACATGTTCCAATGTCTTAAAACTACAGTGATTTGTCATTCAATGCATAAATATGCAATCGGGGAAGAATACACACAAGAAATACAAGAGGTACTTAAGCTCACATTGTTGGACACCCTTGTAACCCATGTTGGTACCCCTTCGAGTGGTAGCACATCAGACATCGCATGTATACAGACTGGCCTAGGTATCCTGGAACCCTTGATCAATCGCCTAACTTCTATAGTGCCACCGAGAACAAAACTCGAGAAGATACTCTCTAGTACCTGGGTAATCAGGTAGTACAGCTAAGGGTATGGTCTAGCCTCCTTAGCTGGTGCCCTGAGATATTGGTCTGAGTACTATTGTTTGACACTGCACATATATCAGAGAGATATAGCAGAGGGAAAACCCTTGTATGTAGGAACCCTAAAAACCCTAACCTTGGGACGGAAACAGAACAAAAAAGGAACAAACAAGATCTATTGCAGTGTAACCTTGCCTCCTACATTCTGGTTTAGCTTATTTGACACTTATCATTATTTGACACTTATCCCATTTCCTTCCTATTTTCACCCCGAACATTGTCATATATATAATTTTTCAATATTTTTTTTTGTGGACCCACTCCCCCTCTCCAACACCCCTCATTCCCCAATGGCCACCACACGTAACCAAGAATTCCTTCACCTGCAAGATGAATCCAAACAGAACAAGGAGAACAAGCAGAGACTAGCCTCTGAACTTGCTTCCACCAAAACCCACTTGGAAACCTTCGAGGCCAAAGTTACAGGTGAATTGGTTGATGTTATGGGTGAATTGGCCTCCCTCACCCAATGGTTAAAACAGTCCCATGGCTCTCCCTCCTTTGAACAACCTACACACTCTGAAGGTGAGAACTCTTCCAATAATATGGCCTTTCATTCCAACTCCCTTCCTCGTGACCCCCGTCTTCTCAAAGTTGAGGTGAACAAATTTGATGGATTAGATCCCATAGGCTAGGTCACTCAAATGCAACATTACTTCTCATTGCATGGCATTACTAATGAGTTGGCTAAACTTCATTATGGTTTCCTCTATTTGGATTTTGAACACTGGAAATGGTGTCAATGACGTATAAAGACACACCAAGAGTATGTGTCTTGGACATAGTTTGTTGTAGATCTCTATGAATGCTTTGACACTAACACCCACTATCATTTGACCAAGTTGAAACAATCTAGCACAGTGGAATACCTTATATCTTCCTTTGAACACTTTGCTTCTAGAACGAAGGGCATGTCTGATGCTTTCTTCTGGGAATGTTTTATCAGTGGCCTCAAAGATGAAATTCACGCCAAATTCCTCATGGCCTACCCTCAAACTTGGTTGGAAGCTTCTTTACGGGCCAAGGAATCACAACAGATTGTCTCCTCCTAGAACCACAAAACCTCCTTTATTCCTCACACTCGACCTACCAACCCTACCCCTCCTCCCGCTCCTCTCAAGATCCAAAAATTAACTAGGGTTGGAATGGCGGAACACCAACTCAAGGGCCTTTGTTATAATTGTGATAACAAATATTTTATGAGGCACAAGTGTAAGGAACAAATCGTTTTTATGTCCATCTCTGAGGATGTTTCTAATGAATCATGTTTTTTGTCCTTTTCTTTGTCTTTTTTTTCTATTTTTCTTTGACGATATTCTCATATATAGTAAAACATGGGCAAAACATCGAACTCATGTGGATCAAGTTCTCAGTCTACTCCCTTAGCACCAACTTTTCCTCAAGCAATCTAAGTGTGCTTTTGGAGCTTCGGAAGTGAATTAATTGGGTCATATTGTCGACAAGGAATGTGTACGGGTGGATCCTAACAAAATCGAAGCTATGTAGGATTGGCCTCACCCCAAAAATCTCAAGAGATTACATGGTTTTCTGGGTTTAACAGACTATTATTGCAAGTTTGTTAATAATTATGGAAAAATTGCAGTGCCTCTCACTACTGTCCTTAAAAAGAATGTTTTCGCTTGGAATATAATAGTTGATCACTGCTTCCAAGCATTGAAAAAGGCTATGTGCACAACTCCTGTCCTAGCCCTTCTTGACTTCACAAAGAATTTTGTCTTGGAATTTGATGCTTCTGGGAAAGGAATTGGAACAGTCCACATGCAAGATGGAAGACCTTTAGCCTTCAATAGAAAAAAACTTTCTGAGCGACATCTTGGACAATCAATCTATGAAAAGGAAATGTTGGTTATTCTGCATGTCGTGGATCTCCGATGACCTTATCTATTAGGGTAATGCTTCCAAATTAAAACAGACCATCAAATCCTCAAGTATTTTCTGGAACAACGAATTTCATCTTTGGAGGAACAAAAATGGGTGACCAAGCTATTTGGCTATGATTATGAGATCATTTATAATAAGGGAAAAGAAAATATGGTGGTTGATGCTCTTTCCAGGAAGTACGAAGAAGAAGGGTCCCTTTGTTTCCTCTCCTTCATTGTACCATATTGGCTCCAAGTTGTTCTCCAGGAATGGTTGCAAGATCCCAAAACTTCTCGATTGATCCAACATTTGCAATACAATTCTCCAATTTCTCCAGTGTACTCTTGGCACAATGAAGAGCTCTGCTACAAAGGTCATATGTATTTAAGAAACCAGTCGCAACTTAAATCCACGGTGCTTTCTGATCTTCATGCTTCACCCATAGCTGGGCATTCCACGTTTACCAAATCCTATGAAAGGGTTAAATTTTTATTTATTTATTTTATTTATTTTTATTTTTAATTTCTGGGATGGTATGAAATAGGATGTCCACAACTTTGTGGATGAATGTGATGTTTGTCAAAGCAACAAGGGAGAAATTGTCAAATTCCCAAGCACACTACAACCACTTCTGATTCCACTAGCTATTTAGACGGATATTTCTATGGATTTCATTGTGGAATTACCTAAATCATGAAATAATTTCGTCATCATGGTGGTCGTTGATCGTCTTTCCAAATATGCTCATTTTTGTGCTCTTCAACACCCATTCACCGCATCCACAGTGACTCACATTTTCATGGATTGTATCTTCAAGCTTCATGGCATGCCTCATTCTATTGTCTCTGAAAGAGATCCCACTTAAAACAATATTTTTTGGAAAGAATTATTTAGGCTCCAGGGAACCCAATTACATCTCAGCACTACTTATCATCCCTAGACTGATGGCCAAACTGAAGTTGCCAACAAGTGTTTGGAAACATATTTGTGTTGTTTTTCATCTGACATGAAAAATCAATGGGCTCAGTGGCTACCCCTAGTTGAATGGTGGTATAACACATCTTACCATACATCTACTCACATGACTCCTTTTGAAGCAGTCTACAGCCAAAAGCCACCATCAATTCTTTCCTACATGTTAGGTGTCTCGAATATTCAAGAGGTTAACAAAAATCTTACAGTCTGTGCGGCCATTCTCCATGTCCTCAAAGAAAATATGTTCATGGTTCAGAATCGCATGAAACAACAAGCAAATCAACTTCGTCCACAATGTCAATTTGCTAAAGGTGACCAAGTGTTTATTAATCTACAGCCTTATAAGAAGACTTCACTCAAAGTTGAACATTTTCATAATCTTGCTCCCAAATTTTATGCTCCTTATACAATTCTCAAGCGAGTGGGATCAGTGGTCTATCAATTAGCTCTGTCCAGTCATTCTAAGATCCATCATGTTTTTCATGTCTCATGCTTAAAGAAGGTGATTGGAACTAAATTCCAAACTCAAACCACTCTTCCTAATTTGGATGTTGAAGGTTCCATCTGGTTCCAGCGACATGCAGTCTTGGACCAGCGCGAGCGTCGTCTCCGTCAACGCATCATAAAGGAAGTGTTAGTGTAGTGGAAAGATACAACTCTAGAAGAAGCCACCTGGGAGTCGTCCACTATTCTCCAAGAATTTCCTCATCTCAAGCCTTGAGGACAAGGTTGTTCTTCAAGGGGAGGGCATGTTAGGGACCTAACCCCCTAACCTCTCCTATAGGTAGAATAATATATTTTCCATGTAATAAGGCCGACATTAGTTAATAAGGCCTATTTAATAAATGTGAATAAGTCAATGTAAGAAGACCTAATAGAAGCTTTCACTTCTAGAAAGATCTTCCTCTAGAATGTTCTTTAGAAGATAAAATTAGTATAAATAAGAGTAGGAGGTATGAGAGGTTCTTGTCTTGAGAATTATTGTATCAGAGTGTTGCTCTGCTGGAGGTTGCCCCCTTGAAAAGGAAAATGAACATTGTTTCCTATCAACAAAGGTATTATTTTCGTAATATGATTACTTATATTTGGTTGTTCTGCTATTATTATCTGTCGTATTTATGTTTTTTATTATTATAATAAATCTCGTACCTAACAGGTTTTCATCTTAGAAAAAGATTACATTCTAATTTGGATTTTCATACCAATACTAGTTTTGTCATTTTGAACAAAATCAAAATGGTTATACATAATTCTCAAACATTGTTCTACAACCTGATTTCCCCTCGAGGCAGGCTATAGAACTCATTTTAAACCGGCTTGGCTTCCTGCATTGCAGGCAAGCTTGCTTTAACATGATGATTGTCTATTTCTTTTGATTTTACTAATAATAGAAAGCTTCTACTCTTAAAAAAATATTATTTTTATATTATATTAATTAATTATAATTTTAACTTAATGTTCCATTATCCATTCAAGTTCCATAATATAATACTTTGTTTTATATAATAAATCTAATTGTAAAATGATATCAAGATGATGTAATTCCATGTCATACTAACAATGATGTTTAAATAAGCTATTGGCATATTGTACATTTTTGTGGGTCACTTTATAATAATAAATCTAATTGTAAAATGATATCAAGATGATGTAATTCCATGTCATACTAACAATGATTTTTAAATAAGCTATTGGCATATTGTACATTTTGGGGGTCAATTAAGAGTTCAACAAGATGTTGATTATTAATTTTAATTTAATTATTTTTTATTAAATGTGAATTATTAATTTTATTTATTTTTATTAAATGTGAATTATTAATTTTAATTTTATTTATTTTTAAATATATTGTTTTAAATATATTTTTTTAAAGTTAATAATTTATTTTATATAAAAATTATTTGTTTAATTTAAATTAAGAATTTTATTCATTAAAATATTAATAATTTAATTATAACAATTAATAATTTAATTATAAAAATATTAATCATTCAATTAATAAATATTATTAAATAAATAATAATCTTAAATAAATGTTTTAAAATTATTAAATTAAGAATTTTAATTTATCGAAATATCATTATACGATAATATTGATTTTATTCCGTGAATGAACTTTACACAGTGTCACTTTTATCTTTTTTGGTTCAAAACAAATTTCTTCTTTATATTAAGATATTCACTTCTCTTCATCATTGCATTATAAATCTTATATTTATTTATTTTTTAATTTATTTATTTTTTAATTATTTCAATAGTAATTTATATTTTATTTTTTTTGTTTGTTAATTTGTGCGGAACCTGTTGGACCTGTGGCTTGAGAAACCGTGACTCAGGGGCATCTAAGCCATCAACGTGACTCAGGGGCATCTAAGCCATCAAAATCACCCGGGGATCGCACCCAGCCTGAGCCACACCAACCCTTAACATGGTTGGATTTTTTGTCCCAGCAGGTTTCAAACCGGTGACTTTAACATCACGGAGTGGCTTAACAACACACTCCATCACCGACTGTCCTACACCTCGGGGACATAGTAATCTATATTTTAAATATTTATTAGAATTTGTTTTAATATCTTTTTTGACTGAGAAAACTAGTCCGGCACGTATTTGTCAATGTGGCTTCTCACACATAAGGGAGTTTCTGCACCCCAGGGGCTAATCTGTTTTTAATATTTATTTAAATTGATTCTTAGTTTTTACTAAGCGAAATTTTTTATATTCAAAGAATAATAGCGAACTCATTCTTTATGTGCCAAAGCACCTAAAACATTAAAAAAATGATGTGTCTATTCAATGTAATAAAGACATAATGTCCCTCAACAAATGGAATCTTAGTTATTGATTTATAGTTATAAAATGTTTTTTTTTTTTTAATGATTTATATAATATATTTTAAATTATTTTTTTATTTAGAATGTTTAAAAAATAATTTAAATATTGATTTTTGGATATAGTTTGAGTGGGTTTATTAGTTAAGAATATGTGTTTCTTCTTTACATGTTATAAATTCAAATAAATAAAGAATAAAATATGTATATCTTTATAAACTTTACAAATCATTAATTTTTTTTATTTTTAAAAAATAATTAAAATTTTCATATATTTATAAATTTTATCTATATTGAAATTGTTTTTATTATTGATATCCACATTAACAATATAAATCATAAATATTTTTATTTTCCTAAAAATTTATTTATAATACATATTTTGACTAATTTCATAAATAAAAATAACACGATTTTTTAATTACAATAGAACTAGAATTTCCTTTTTTGTTTTATATATACCTAAACATTTTTCGCTAGCTTCTTAACATTATAATGTTGTCATGTCTCTATTCTTACGTTTTGTGTTATCTTATTTCTTGTATCGTGGTCTTATGCTCCTTCTTATGTTTTATTTAAAGTTTGTTTTGTTGTATCTTATTGTTTCCTCTATTATTCTAGAGATAACATTGGTCCCTTCCTTTTCGGAAAAAAAAAAATAGTAATTTCATTTTTGAATTACATTGGACATACAACTTATGTTGATTGTTATGTCGATCCTCTACTTTCTAGCTTACAAAGCTCATCTCTTGACATGTATGGACCATGTATGGACCATCCATGGCAAAGCAATAAATGTTAACTTATCAACCATAAATAAATGATATGTTTTTTATAATTTTTATTTTATTATTATTTTTTATTTTTATTATATATATAGTTAATTGGTTTTAGTTTGAGTGATTGGAAGGAATGATAGTTATCCTCCCTACCCACTTTTAATTTTGGCAAGTGACATGTTAAACTTTTAACGAGTATGTCATTGTAATGGCATTGAGTCGTATTATTGATTGATCTTGTGCCATGAAGATTCTAGAATTTATTTTGAGTACTATCCTCAAAATGAAGGAAAGTACTCAAAAGTTTTCCCAAACTTTATAACTTTATATATATATATATATATATATATATATATATATATATCTTAGCTTCAATGTTTTTTAAGGTTTTAATGTAAATTAAGGTTTGTAGTAACATGTGCAATATTTTTCTCATTATGATCATATGTTGTCTACAAAATTGTCTCATTTTCTTTGAGAAATTACAAATAAATAGACTGTGCATTTCCCAAAATCACGAGATTGTAATTTTCAAAAATACAAACTATAGTTAGTTTAAACATGTAACTGTAATTCATAATTAATAAACATGCAAAATCAATAGTCCCTTACAATTACAAATATGGTATAGATGGCATTTTAGAAAATCCATATTCTCTTTCATTTAGAGAAATTTGCATATGCAATAGGAGACTACTTGTTTCATATTACGCAGGTCTTGCTCCATTTTAGATATACATTATTGAAATTAAAAGAAGAAACAATAGAGCATTTTAGGGCTTATTTGAAAAACATGATAATAACACATTAGTTTCTTTTCAATATGAACTAAACACGTAATCGTTTTTTTCAACATGAACTAAACACATAATCATCGATGGAAATGCACCATAAGCTAAACACACAATCATCAAGATGGAAATGCATCATCTTAATAATCTAGAAGTTTATTTGGAGTTAATGTTAAGATAGCATCCATTTCTATAGATCTCAACACAAAGGACTATGGGGAGACATAAATCCTCGACACAAAGGAATGTGGAGTAACATATTTTGCATACATTGGCTATCAAATTGCCTAAAAATATCAATAAAATTTAGGTAAACTACACACAAAAAAGAGTTATTTACATTTCAATTTACATTTCAAAAAATACACATATAACATATTGTTCCATGATGATAATCCACTAAGAGGATATTCCAATCAAAGAACTTCTAGGAAAAAGACAAATTAATATCAATGATGTGCGCTGACAAGAGGACTCAAATTTGTGATTCGATATAATAGTGCATCAATGAAAACAAATATAAACTAGAATGACAGTGAATGGACTAGTACATGTCCTTGGATTTGGAAATGAATATGTTGAAATATGTTCTTTCAAGACAATTTTCTTTCTAAAACATAATAACAATGATGTTCCCTACTTGTGTTGCATATGTTTTAGGAAGTACTCGTGGTGCACATGTTTTAGGAAGTATTGTAAGGAAAATAATCCAATTCCCCGATTAGGGGTTGAAACCTCATTGATAAAGAAAATATAGATTTTTAACATTATTTCCTAATTAAAACTTTATAAGTGAAATAATGAGAAGGAAAAGGGAAACACCTTGTAGTTGTAGTCCTAGTTGTAGTCCTAATTCTTGATTTTGAAGCATATCAAATGGATCTCTGAAACAAAGTTTCTCTTAATACCTATACATAGTTAAATAAGAACATACATTTATCATTCTTTATTAAGCATTTGAAATGAACACAATATATGTGAAATCATTAAGTAAACTAACATCAATTTTGTTAATTCCATGTCAACTACATAGTATAAATGCAAGATTACTAATAATAAGTTGCTATAGGAATTGGGGAGAGATGGGTTGGGATATATATATATATATATATATATATATTCATTCTTCCCAACCTGAAGTTTACAAAATAAGTAAATATACTTATGCTTAATTATGTCGCAGTAATTTTGTCACTTGAGCTTGCCAATTTTCACATGCAATTCTATGTGAATAATTTTTAGATCTGAAAATTGATTCCAAGTGACCTAACAGTAAAACTCTAGTTGTTAGCACTGAACAATTTTACACTGAAAATTATTGACTGATTATATGCAGCGGAAACACAAAGAATCAAAGATGAATCATCAACACATATGAGACACAAGTTTTAGTTCTATAACCTTGTTAAATTCAGAAATTATGAGGGAAAAACCATCCCTACCATCCAGAACAATGTCTAAAAATATGAGGAAAACCTTGTCCTCTCAACCAATACAAATATCACCAAAATCTGAGGACAACCTTGTCCTCCAATAACCATACAAATCAGAAAACCAAACCTCATCAATTTAATATAGACTTCCTCTACCCACAAATCTGTCGCAGACCACCTATACGACCTGATGACATCACCTATCATCCTATAAAAACCTTCTCTTTCCCATAAAACTATGTATGTGATTCTCTTTAATGAAACTTGCATACATATGCGCTTTGCTCCACTGCAACCCACATATGCACGATTGTTCCCACTCCAACCTGTGTACATATGTGATGTGTCCTCTTACAACCTATGTGCATATGCACTTTTCCTTCATGCAACTTGCGTACAAGTACAAAAAACCCTTGTACAAAAACCTCCGTACAATTCGCTCTCTATGACTTCTCTTCCTCTAGACCAGATTTTCCACCATGTAGAATTTCCCTTTTCTAAAAAAACCAAGCCACCTAGCACAAGTGCAGACTCACTTATGCTAACTCCATTCTTACACACTTAGAAAATGTCACAATGACTTCTCTCCTTTATATACAAGTCCAATGAGTGATTTTAGGCACCCCTTCTAAACTCAACAATTAATTAGAATATTTTATTCCTTTTTATGGGTGTGACACCCCATCACAAGCCCACAAAGCCCATCAACTTTTCCATGAGGACCTACCCTCATTCTGGGGTTGATTTCACTGAAACAAAAGGTTGATCTGATGCCAACGAAGATTCCCACATTCTTGACACATTGGCCTCTTGTGGTAATGCCTCTTGAAGATACAACAAACAACACTCCCTCTTAGAGAGGTATGTATCCCATCCACAATGTAATAATCCCAAGCCAATTTTTTGCTCGGAACCACTAACTAATTACTGATTTGATTATTATCTGTTGTGTATGAAGGTTGGCCTTGAACATTCCGGCCTTAGGGTTTATTCAGTTATTTAGCCATAGATTTATACAAGAATCATTGTAATCATATGAAGATCATCAACACTAAAAAAGATAGGCACCAAAAGAAAATAGCTGAACTTTATTATAAGAAATCAAGCACCTGATACAATAGAGAAGAAGATCTAAGGTAGATGGCTTCAAGACAATAATGGAGCTTCATACAAAATTCTCCTGGAGATATAAATCAAGCCTCCCAAAGGCTGCAATAGAAGATGAACTCTCAACTGCAAAACCAGGGTTTCGGCCTAACCCTCAAGCAACTGGTACAACCCTGTTGAATGCTAGTACTGCCTGCTGAAGACAATAAGCACCAAGGGCTCGACCCTCCTGAAGACGAAGGCCTCCAAATGCTGCCAAACCCTCCTCAATGATAGATCAAGACACGAGAAGTCTCCTCCTGAAGTATGGCACTCAAACACTGAAGCTTCCCCTCCAATCTGCAGAAACCCTAAGATGGTACGACCCTCCTGAAACCCTAAATATGGCCAATAGTAAGGCCTAGCTGAATGTGGGCTCTGAATAGTCTGAAACTCTCCCGGATGATAGATCAAGCATCTATAAGAACTTGAGAGAAGTCTCAAGGTCATATCTAGCCTCTAGCCTTCTAGATCTGAGAAATACTGAATCACAAGTCATACCCTTCCTCCTGAAATCGTCCCAACCTATAGTAGATGATAGGGACATGATAATTCCTCCAAGAAGCACTCAAAATGATGAGCAAGAGCTTGCAAGAAAAACCCTAATGTTGGAAACACCTCAAGCTTCTTCCAAATGTTGTATCAAACTCTTCCTCACTAGTTGGTGCACCCATGCAAGAAAACCCTAGCTGGTACGGCCCTGCTAGTCCTCCTGAATAGATGATGCTCATAGAATGGTGTGGGTAGAGTATTTCATCCTCGAGACCAAGCTTGGATCAAGGTGAGTAGAATATTTCACCACTGAATTTCTCACTAGGGTTTGTAATATTAAAACCCTCAAAACTGTATGCTCAAGAGCATCAACAAGCAAATACCAAAATCCAGAATGAATAATAGGTGCGCCCCAACCTCCTCTTTATACTTTTTCTTCTATTTCCCTGTTGAGTTAAGTTAACCCCTAGGGTTAACTCCTAAATCAACCTCCAACGCTTCTATTCCTTCATTGAGTTATCTTTTAACTCTTTTTCACCTTTTTATCAAGTCAACTTAAGAATATAGCCTTAGTTTGGTTGACCCTTCCCCTCAGTGTGAGACTATGGCCTAGTGGGGATGCCTAGGCCACTGAATCTTCTCAAAACTTATTCATTAAGAGGTGGGGTACATTACAGTCTCCCTTGCTAGAAATTGCTTGTCCTCAAGAAATTCCAAACGTTCTTCCTTTACCACTTGTTCATTTTCCCATGTGGCATCCTCAATGGGTAGACCCTTCCACATGATCAAGTACTCTTTGATTCTTCTCTTCTTGAGCATGTTCTCCCGAACCTCTAGTATCTCTTCCAAAATCAAGACAAGTTGCCCCTCTTCGTCCATGGGAGGTAGTATCTCGATGGGCGTGATGTGTTGGTCGATGGCCCTTTTCAGGCAAGACATATGGAAGACATTATGTATCCTTCTTTCTTGTGGGAGCTCCAGCTCATAAGCTATGAACCCTATCTTCCTGCTAACCCTGTAAGGCCTAAAGAAACATGATTGTAGCTTCTCTGCTCCGCTTCTTTTTATAGAAGCTTGTATGTATGGTTGGAGCCTTAGATAGACTAAGTCACCAACCTCAAAAGTACGCTCAACTCTATGCTTGTCTGCTTGGACCTTCTGTTGGTTTTGTGCTCTTTGTAGATGATCCTTTAGCTCCCTGAGAATGTCTTGGCTCTGTTGTACCCAATCCTGTACCATAGGTGCCCTACTGTCACCAAAAGAAATCTCTACAAAAGATAGTGGCTCATAGTTGTATAAGGCTTTGAATGGTGTCATGCCTATGGACATGTGTTGGGTGGTGTTGTAGCAATACTCTCCTAAATGAAACCACCTAGCCCACGCCTTCTGTTGTTCTGCTACATAATTCTTGAAGTAACCTTCTACCCACTTGTTGACTATCTCGGTTTGTCCATCCGTCTGAGGGTGATAGCTAGTGCTAGGGGTCAAAGCCATACCAACCAATCTAAACAATTCCTGCCAAAAGTTACTCATGAACCTGCTATCCCTGTCGCTGACAATGGTTTTGGGTAGGCCATGCAACTTGAAAATCTACCTGAAGAATAATTCGGCCACCTGTGTTGCACTAAAGTCTGTGGCTATGGAGAAGAAGTGTACAAACTTCATCATCCTGTCCACCACTACAAAAATGTAGTCCTTCCCCTATGTTTTTGGAAACCCGGTGATGAAATCCATGGATATGCTTTCCCACTTGTGCTCTTGAATGGGTAAGGGTTGTAGTAATCCCATTGGGTGAGTGTGCCCGTCCTTGTTCATATGGCATGTAGTACACTCCTTGATGTGATTTATTACAATCTCCTTGAGGCCCTTGCATGAGAACCTCTCTCTTACCTACCTATACATCTTACTGATCCCCTGGTGCCCTGTCATTGGTGATTCATGACACACCTGCAACACTTTGGCCTTGAAGGCCGATCCAGGAACCAAAAAGATTCAGCCCTTGTAGTAGATGAGGTTATTTATAATCCTGAAGTTGTCATCCTATACCTATCCATCCAATAGCTGACAAGCAAACTGATCCTTTGCATACTCCATCACCAAGTGGTCCTTCCAGTCAATCGATACACCTGTCATGGCAAAGATGGATGGCCTCCTAGACAATGCATCAACCACCACGTTGTTCTTCCCTTTGAAAAATTCAATGTCAAAGTCATAGGTCTGTATTCTTCTTACCCATTTTTTCTTCCTCTCATTTAGATCCTTCTATTCTAATAGGTATTTAAGATTGTTATGATCTAATTTGACCACAAACCATGCACCTACTAGATATTGATGGAATTTGGCTAGTGCATGCATGATAGCCAACATTTCTTTGTCATAAATGTTGTAGAGTAGCTCAAGACCCCTGATTTTTCGGATCTCATAGGAAAGAGGGTGCCTATTCTACATTAGTACAACCCCTATCCCTTCTCTTAATGAATCACATTCCAAGGTGAAAGGCAGGCCGAAATCTGGAAGGGCTAAGACTGGGCACATGCTCATCACCTTCTTCATCTTGTCCATCATCATTTGAGCTTCCTCATTCCATTTGAAGGATCCTTTCTTAATCAAATCTGTCAAGGGTGCACACAACTGAGAAAACCCCTTGACAAATTTCCTCTAGTACGTGCATATGCCCAGAAATCCTCTTAACTTCGTGAGTGTCTTAGGAGTAGGCCACTCCATAATGGCCTTAATTTTCTCCTGATGTACTTGTACCCCCTTTGCTCCTATGATGTGCCCCAAGTAAAGAACCTATGTCATTCCAAACTTGCATTTGGACTCCTTAGCGTATAGTGACTATTCCTCCATGATTGAAAAAATCCAATCCACATGTCGGAGGTGTTCCTCCCACGTCTTGTTGTATATGAGAAAGTCATCAAAAAATACCAACAAGTGCTTCCTCAGCTGCTTGTTGAACACATGGTTCATGCAATATTGGAACGTGGCATGAGCATTGGTTAACCCGAAGGGCATCAATAAGAACTCATAATGGCCATAATGACACCTGAAAGTTGTTTTTGAGATGTCTTCCTCCCTCATCTTGATTTGATGATAGCCAAAACGAAGGTCAATCTTTGTGAAGTAGACAACTCCATGCAGTTCATCTAGCAGCTCATCAATACTTGGTATCGGGTACCGGTTTTTTATTGTCTTTTTATTCAAGGTCCTGAAGTCAATGCACATTCTCATAGTGCCATCCTTCTTCTTAACTAGCACTACTAAAGAAGCACAAGGGCTAGTGCTTGGCCTAATGTTCCCCATGTCCAAAAGTTTGTTGATGGCCTTTTTTATCTCATCTTTGTACTTCTTCGTATGCCTGTATGGCATGGTGATGACTGGTTTAGCTCCTCCCTATAGCTCAATAATATGCTCAAACCCCCTGTCTCATGGCACCCATGGAGGAATCGGTCCAAACACCTTGTGGTGCTTGTCAAGGATCTCTTGGATCTCTAGGGTGTAGTGAACCTTACCTTGCTCATCCACACATGCTGAAATCCTACATTCTGTTGCATATACTATCCCATATCTTCGGAAGATGGCCTCCATCCTCTTGGTCATGACTACCTTTGCAGCATTACCTGTCATGCCTTGGAGCACTACCTTTCGTCCACCCTCCTCTATAAATGACATCTCCATGGTTTTGTAGTTGGTGGTGATAGTCCCCAACATACTGATCCACTGAACTCCAAGGATGATGTTGGTATCTGGGAGGTCCATGACATAGACGTCATGTACCATCTCATGCCTACCCAATGTGAGCTTCATACCAAGAATGTACCTGTCACAAGGCATAGTGCTTCCACCTGTTACCTCCACCTTGAAGCCTTCAAATTCTACTGTGGGTATATGCCTTCTTTTCAGCAATGTTGAATCAATGAAGTTATGAGAGGCTCCCCCATCAATCAGAACTGATACCTTTTTTCCCTGCAAGAATCCCCTCATCTGGAAGGTGTTATATTTGGGCACTCCACTGATAGATGCTAAGGTGGCTTTCTCCTCAGCCGTATTTTCATGTCCTATGATCTCCTCCTCTATTGTCTCAATGGTTTCAGCCTCGATGTTTTGTATCTGGTCGATATCCTCATCTTCCTCGTCGTGTGAAGTGACTTCTATGTAATTCACTTGACCACAACCCATGCATTTGTGTGTTGGGTTCCATGGTTCTTTGCAAGTGAAGCAAATTTGCTTCCTCCTCAGTTCCCTCCTAGTGTTCTCATCCACTCTGCCATGGCCCATGTCAAAACCCCTTAGGTCACGTCCTCCTTGGTTCATTGGAGGCCTTTGGTCTCTTCCTCCAGCGTTAAGAGGTGTTCTGGGTACAAATTTCAGCCTAGCAACTGGTCCTAGGTCCCTCGTCCTCCAAATAGCATCCTGTAGGTTGGTAGGCTTAAAATCCCTTACCCAACCCTTCAAGGGATCCATCATCCCCTCAGTGAAGAGCATCATGAGTCTGGTTGGTGATATATCTTGCACCATCATGGCCAACCTATGAAATTCTTCAATGAATGCCTCAATCATACCTATTTGTTTAAGATGTGTGAGCTCCCTGAAGTGTAGCTCTGGATCCCCTTGATCAAATCTATCAATGAGCCTCTGAGTGAATTATGTGTAGGACACTATCTGATTGTGGCCTAGTGTGGTGAGTCCATGGTACCACCAATCATGAGCCTTGCCATCCAAGTACATGGTGGAAAATTTGATGGCTTCCATATCCCTCATGGGATTAAGCTATAGATAGGTATCCATCTTTTTCACCCATGCCCGTGTTATTATCTTGGCCATACCATTAAAGTAGGGGATCTCTATCTTCCCTTATCTTTGTTCAAACTCAAAACTGCTCCTTTGGTTCGGCCTGGGCTTATTTCTGAACTTGTTGGAAATATTGATCCAGGGACATCTTCCTCTGAATGATCATATCCAGGCTGTAGTACTCCTTAGTACACTGTTCCATCTACTCCAAAAAGTCGTCCACCTGCTCCTACTGCACATGTTCATGTGTGAATGTGGGAAAGTATGGTCTAGGGTTAGCCCTGCTACCCATTTGTCCATATGATGTGCCTCCTCCATGGCTTCCCTCAGATCTAGGAGCTTTCTTTGGATTATATCTAATTTCACCATGGGATCCACCAGATCCACCAGCCACTTTGTTTCCATATGTCTCAGGGTCTTTCCCATGATGAGTCATCTGCATCAATAGCTAGGTTATCATCATCTGGTTCTCATCAATCTTCCTTAGATTCCCATATACCTTCTTTAAGGTCTCAGTGATTTCAGCATGTTCCCTTCGATTTGTCTCCTAGATTTCCTGCAAGTGATGAACTAGGTTGCTTTCCGTAAGATTTAGGGTCTTATGGAATTCGACTGCTAAGTAGACCAAGCCCTGTGGCTCACGGTCATCTCCTAAACCCTCCATTTTGGCTTTTGTTTCATTGGGTTGTTTCTTCCTTCTGTTCATAAAGATCCCATTGTACCTCTGCATGTGCTAATCCCCCATAGGTTTGGAGGATCAAAGCTCTAATACCACTGTAATGATCCCAAGCCAATTTTTTTCTCGAAACCACTAACTAATTACTGATTTGATTATTATTTGTTGTGTATGCAGGTTGTCCTTCAACATTTTGGCCTTAGGGTTTATTTATTTATTCAGCCACAGATTTATACAAGCATCATTATAATCATATGAAGATCATCAACACTACAAAAGATAGGCACGATAAGAAAATAGTTGAACTTTATTATAAGAAAGCAATCACCTGATACAATAGAGAAGCAGATCTGAAGTAGATGGCTTCAAGACAATAATGGAGCTACATATAAGATGCTCCCGAAGATATAAATCAAGCCTCCCAAAGGTTGCAATAGAAGATGAATGCTCAACTGCAAAACCTGGGTTTCAGCCTAACCCTCAAGCAACTGGTACGGCCCTGTTCATTGCTAGTATAGCCTGTTGAAGACAATAAGCACCAAGGTCTCGGCCCTCCTGAAGATGAATCCCTCAAAATGCTGCCAAACCCTCCTCAATGATAGATCAAGACATTGGAAGTCTCCTACTGAAGTATGGCACTCAAACACTTAAGCTTCCCCTCTAATCTTTAGAAACTCTAAGATGGTACGACCTTCCTGAAACCCTGAATATGGCCAATAGTACGACCTAGCTGAATGTGAGCTCTGAATAGTCTGAAACTCTCCCGGATGATAGATCAGGCATCTATAAGCACTTGAGAGAAGTCTCAAGGTCAGATCTAGCCTCTAGCCTTCTAGATTTGAGAAATATTGAATCACAAGTTGTACCCTTCCTCCTCAAATTGTCCCAACCTATAGTACATGATAGGGACATGATAATTCCTCCAAGAATCCCTCAAAATGATGAGCAAGGGCTTGGAAGCAAAACCCTAATGCTGGAAAAACCTCAAGCTTCTTCCAAATGTTGGATCGAACTCTTCCTCACTAGTTGGTGAACCCCTGCAAGAAAACCCTAGCTGGTACGACCCTATTGATCCAACTGTTATGGCCCTGCTAGTCATCCTGAATAGATGATGGTGATAGAATGGTGTGGGTGGAGTATTTCATCCCCGAGACCAAGATTGAAGCAAGGTGAGTGGAATCTTTCACCATTGAATTGCTCACTAGGGTTTGTAATATCAAAAACCTTAAAACTGTATGCTCAAGAGCATCAACAAGCAAATACCAAAATCCAAAATGAATAATAGGTGCACCCTAGCCTCCTCTTTATACCTTTTCTTCTATTTCCCTGTTGAGTTAAGTTAAGCCCTAGGGTTAACTCCTAAATCAACCTCCAACACTTCTATTCCTTCATTGAGTTATCTTTTAACTCTTTTTCACCTTTTTATCAAGTCAACTTAAGAATATAGCCTTAGTTTGGTTTACCCTTCCCCTCAGTGTGAGACTATGGCCTAGTGGGGATGCCTAGGCCACTGAGTCTTCTCAAAACTTCTTCATTAAGAGGTGGGGGACATTACACACCATAATTTGGATGTACCTATGTCTCCCACTCTGGGAGTGACTCTATCTCCTCTACCACAAATGCACTCCAAACATCTTGATTGGTTGCTCCCTCTTTCACTAAAGAAGGTCTTTCTCTCTAGTCCTCCTGATTGGTTGCATCCTCAATCACTGAAGAAAATTTTGTTGTCCAATCTTCCTCATTGATTTATCTCTCTATGATTAAAGCAAATCCTACTCCCATGTATTCCTAATTGTCTTCCTCCTCTGTCATTCTAGAAAATTCTACTAAAAAAATTGAATCCTCCATGGAGCGCACATAGTTCCTAGAAGCCTCCTGCCTCTGAACCTCCTATCTGGCCTCCTCAACCCATGACACCTACCTATCAAGTATGGAATACACCTCTCTCCCACCTTAAATTGAGGGAGAACTCCCTATGAATGGTTGAATCTCTCTTTGAGCCAACTGATTCTCACTGAGTTCAGGCTCTCTCTGAGTCTGCATTCTCCCTAATAAACGTGAATCCCTCTGAGTATGTACAATATCTAGAGTTGTATTCTCCCTATGAACCTATTGACCTCCTATGAAATATAATCTCCTATGAACAGTGCTAGGAGGTTTCTCCTCCCTCTTGGATCATGAAGGTTGACTCCCTATGAACTTTGGCTCCCTCTAAGCCAACACTATTGTTGGGGCTACCTTCCTCATCACTGGTGGAACTACCTACTCCCTTTGAACTCGTGCTATTGGTTGGGCCACCTACCTCACCACTGGTGGAGCTACCTCCTCCCTCTGAATTTGTGCTACTAGTGGGGCCACCTTCCTCACCACTAGTGGACCTACCTTCTCCTCCTCATATGTCTCTTTGATACTACAAACCACAACCCTCAGAGGTTGTCCCTTCAATGTATATAAGTTTCCCTCCCTAACTCCAAGAAACACTGTTGATCTGAAGCTAGATCATTTGGGAACAAATAACACCTATCCATCTAGAAAAAATATGTGGTACCCCTTCTTCTCAATCTCCGAGACTGAGAGAACACTCCTCCTGAGTTATGGAACCCATAACACATTTGACACTTTCAACACATCACCTATCTTATTTTGAAATGATAGTGTACCAAATCCTCGTACTGCATGTTTGGTTCCCATACAAAGATACACACACAAGTTTGGGCCAGTCTCTTTGGAAGTGTCAAATAACTCATGCACCTATCATATGGAAATATGCTCCATTATCCACCAACCAAGTCCCCTTGCTCGAGACTGTACCTGAAAGGGAGGAGACTAACAAGATCTCCCTTTGGAACATGTCTACAACCTCTTCAATATCTATTGTTAATGCCTAATGCCTTCTTCCCCTTCCCCTCTAGTGTGGACATTGTGAGGCATAGTTCCCAAAGTCATGACACTCAAAAAATATGATCTTACTAAGATCCTTCTTCCGTCTCAGCTCTAGAGATGCTTCTCTCTTAGGATAACCCCTTCTCCCAGGAGAACCTCTTCTACCTATAGAGCCTCTTCTTCCCTTCCTAGTGCGAGCTCCAAGGTCTTGGTTCTCATTACTACTACTCTTCACCATACCATCCATATCATCCCTAAACACCAATTGACTCTCCTCTTGGATACAATCATTCCATAGTCTATCAAATTCTGGTAACTTTTCTTGTGCACAAATACCCTGCACAAATGGTTCCCAAGATATGGGAAGACCTCTCAACACCACATTCACCAACTCAACACCCTCCACCTTATTACTGATGGCCACAAGCTGATCTTGGATATGTGTATTTTGGTTGTGGATCATGATTATATTCTTGATTCAGAGGTTTGTTTCAGCCGTGCTTGGACCTCATTCCCTAACGGGGGTGTGGGGGGGATTTCCCCCCAAAAACTGTCACCATGGGGTTCCAAGGGGGGTGACGGAAATTTTTGTAGCCCCCCCCTGGCAGGGGATTCGGGGTTAGTGCCCCTGAAGCAAAATATGGGGAAAAATTGCCTTGTAAAATATTGTAATTTCATAGTCAATCTGGATCGTTCATTATAAGGTCACAGATCTAATGGTAGAAGTTATTTTTAGGGTTTTTTCCCTAGAGGGAAACCCTCTCTTATGGGGGAATTGTGATGCGGCTATGTATGTGTGTGATTATTGTATTTTGAGAGAGGAGACTGTGAGAGGAAGAAGATAAAGTTACAATGGTTAAGTTGTAGGTTGTATCCCTTCATTTTGCTAGATAATAAAAGGAAGGACCTAACAATTTCTGTGGTGGACATAGCCCACACTGGGTGAACCACACATATCCGTGTCTCTATTATATTGTGTATCTTATGTGTTTTATTTCTGCATTTTTTTATTTTATTGCTCGGGATCATGTTTTTATAACATTCTAATCTTCATAAGATAGTTCACAATCGTGTCCTCACTATACATCCTTACAACTTGAAGCTAATGCTTCAAATGTAACTTCATGCATGTACTCCCATTCTAGTATAAACCTACCAGAGCATCACACATATCCTTGGTAGATGTCTTCTCAGCAATGTGAGGGATCAAGTGATGCTTCATGTATTCTTGCAACATTCACTTGGCCTTCACTTCCCTCTTCTTGTGGAATGCCAAATCTATTGGATCAATCAGGCTAGGGACCACATCCTCAACATACTCTCTAGGGTCATTCTCTTCCAACAAGAGAAGGAACCTAGCCTTCCATGCCCAAAATTTTGTTGACCCTTCCAACCTATCCTCAAGATTCAATGTGTTCACCATCTTGACCTACCTGAAACAAGAAAAAGAAAAAAAATCCTCTAGTGTTGTATCCAACAAATGTGTCTCACGATGACCCCTTTCTCTTCAAATCCCAAGCTATGATACCATGTCAATTTTCACATACAACTCTATGTGACTAATTTTCAGATCTGAAAATTACTTCCTAGTGATCTAACATAAAAACCCTAGTTGTTATCACTGAATAATTTTACATAGAAAATTATTGACTAAAATTATATGGAGTGTAAACACAAAGGATCGAAGATGAATCATCAACACATATGAGACACAAATTTCATTTATGTAACCTTGTTAACTTCATAAATTTTAAGGGAAAAACCATCCCTCCCAACCATACAGTATCACTAAATCTGAGGACAACCTTATCCTCTCAACAAATACAAATATCACCAAAATATGAGGACAACCTTGTCCTCCAATAACCATACAAATCAGAAAACCAAACCTCATCAATTTACTAGAAAATTCCTCTGACCACAAATATATTGCAGACCACCACCTATACGACATGACGATGTCACCTGTCAACATGTACAGACCTTTTCCTTCCCAGGAAACTATGTACGTGATTCTCCTTAATGAAACCCGCGTACATACGCCCTTTGCTCCATTGCAACTCGCGTATATGTGAGTGTACCCACTGCAAACTACGTACATATCGAATTTGTCCTCTTGCAACCTACGTACATACACACTTTTCCTTCATGCAATTCGTATACAATTACAAAAAACCCTTGTACGAAAACCTCTGTATAATTCTCTCCCTGTGACTTCTCTTCCTCTAGGCCAGATTTTCCACCGTGCATAATTTTCCTTTGCTGAAAACACCAATCCACCTAGCACAAGTGAAAACTCACTTATTCTAACTCCATTCTTCCACACTTAGAAAATGTCATAATGAACTCTCTCCTTTATATATAAGTCTAATGAGTGAGTTTAGTAACCCCTTATAAACTCAAAAATTAATCAGAATATTTTATTCCTATTTGTCGATGTGACACCCCATCACAAGCCCACAAATCCCATCAACTTGTCCATGAGGCCCTAGCCTCATTTCGGGTCTGATTTCACTAAAATGAAATGTTGATCTTGTGCCAACAAATATTCCCACATGCATGACACCTTGGCCTCTTATGAGAATACCTCCTGAATATAAAATAAACAACATAGCTTAGGTTCCTCTAACCTTGGTCACCTTTCACACCCAATATAAACACAAGGACATGGATCCCATAACAATAGGATAGCCAAGGAGTGGCTCAACAAAACCTAATAGAGACTTAATCAAAATTGGAGAAAAATAAGTTTTTTGTCAATATGAGGAATGGGACAAAGGGAATTCCTATTCAATCTCTTAACCTTTATAATGATATTCCAAGCATAAGGATTGGGTGTAACCCTCTTAAAACATGAACCTCTATTTATACACTTATGATTTTTCTCATGTAGTTATGGGTTGAGATATGGGATGTACAGGTGTACAACCTCCACTTCCTCTAAGTTTATATTTTTCATACTTTTTATATTTTTTGGCCATTTTGAGGATGCTTGTGGTTTGATACTTTTGAGGGTGCTTGGGTACTATTGGTTATTATTCCACACTTAGAAAATGTCACAATGAACTCTCTCCTTTATATACAAGTCCTATGACTGAGTTTAGGAACCCATTATAAACTCAACAATTAATCAAAATATTGTATTCCTCTTTGTGGGTGTGACACCCCATCACTAGCTCACAAAGCCCATCAAATTTCCCATGAGGCCCCAACCTCATTCCGGGGCCGAGTTCACTGAAATGAAATTTTGATCTTGTGCCAAAAAATATTCCCACATGTCTGATACCTTTGTCTCTTATGGGAATACCTCTTGAATCTACAACAAACAACAGAGCCTAGGTTCCTCTAACCTTGGTCACCTTTCAAACTCAATCTAAACACAAGGACACATATCCCATAAAATTAGGATAGCCAAGGAGTGGCTCAACAAAACCTAATAGAGACTTAGTCAAACTTGGAGAAAAATAATGTTTTTGTCAATATGAGGAATGGGACAAAGGGAATTCCTATTTAATCTCTTAACCTTTATAATGATATTCCAAGCATAAGGATTGGGTGTAACCCTCTTAAACATGAACCTATATTTATACACTTATGAGTTTTCTCATGTAGTTATGGGTTGAGATATGAGATGTATAGGTTTACAACCTCCACTTCCTCTACTCAAAGTTTATATTTTTCATACTTTTTATAATTTTTTTCCATTTTTAAGGTGTTTGTGGCTTGATAACTAAACAATTTATTTCACTTATGGGTTTCTAACACAACACATGTTGGAATACTGAGGGGGGGGGGGGGTTGAATCAATATGATCACTTTTTACCAATTTCAATCAAAATATATCAACTTAAACTTTATCAACGGTATTCAACAGTTTATCACTTATGCATTCAGTATATTATTGCATCATAAATAGTATCATTCATCAGTGCATAATAAACAACCACATATACACATTACACTAGAATTTATGTGGAAACCCAAATGGGAGAAGGAGGCCACAACTTCCAAATTCTCCAGCACCAACTGGAAGGAGGCTCCAACCTGAAGAAAGCTACAACTTCCTGAATTCTCCAGCTACAACTGGAAGGAGGCACCAACCCCCTAGTTTACATGCTTCAACCTGAAGGAATATCTAACTCCCTGTATTCTCTAGCTCCAACCAGAAGGAGGCTACGAACCCCTGATTTATAGGCTCCAACCTGAAGGAAGCTCCAACTCCCTGAATTCTCCTGCTATAACTGGAAGGAGGCACCAACCCCATAGTTTACAGGATCCAACCTAAAGGAATCTCCAACTCCCTATGTTCTTTCGAACCAACCAAAAGGAGGCTACAACTCCCTTTCCTTGCCCCATCCTACCACCCTGAAATATAAGTGTAGAATCAACCTATCACTACCATTGGAACTATCACTGGAACTATCTCATCAAGCTGTCATCCAACCTGTCACTATCTCATCAATGTCATTGTCTCATCGACCTGTAACCTGTCATTGTCCTTGTCACTTTCTCTATAACACCAAATTGTAACTATCATTGTCACATCAACCTTTCATTGTCACAGTCACACCAACGTGTCACTATCACTCTGTCACTGATATACCATCATCAACCTATACTATGTCATGCATCAACCATGTACCATAACATGTACCAAGATCACCAAGAAGTGCCACTATAAATGTACCATATCATCATCAACTTATGAACCATAACATCACGAAGATGTGTCTCAATATGTACTATCATCACCAATAATGTACCATAATATATGCCAAGTGTAGGTACCATAACATCAATGATGTGCCTCAAACATATGCCTCAACCAATTACCAAAAAATCAATGATATGCAACCAACCATATATCTCAAGCATGTGACAACATCACCATGACATATACCAAAGAAGATACCAAGATAACCAAGACATGCCTCTAAAAATGTACCATGACATCACCAATATGTGTCTCAACATGTACCAACATCACCAAGACATGCCTCAAGAATGTACCATAACATCACCAAGAATAAACCTCAAACATGCATATAGACATGCGTTTAAACCTATAGTCACCCTGTTGTATCAAATCTCAGATAGACATACCTTTATAAGCATCAACAACCTAGTACAAGAATCATTTCTCAAATCTACCTTAGCCTCAGTGGACGAAGATTGTCCTCACGCGGGACCTCGCGTGATGGGCACTACTTGACCCACGGGGGTGCCTCGCGGGACACCAGTAGTCTGACCCACAGGAGGGTCAACCAAAATAGGGTTTCTCAGAAACCCTCGCTCTCCTATGCAACTCTAATACGTTCACCTTCACACTTCTTTTGCTGCCTCAGACTCACCAATAGATCACTTGCTCACATAGAATATATTCAATAAACTTGTGTGTGTGTGTGTGTATTTATGAGAGGCTTCTTGAAGTGTATTTATACCTTTTCTAAATAAATTATTTCCTTAACTTTAGGGATTCTTGTTATTTTCTTGGTACAACAAATATCCCTTTAATTAATGACTTGCAACTATTTAGGGGCTTCTTAAGCATTCTTTAGGGCTTCCATCTTCATGACCTCATAACTCCTTAACCATGAGGAACTATGTGACGTACCACCTACCATTAGAAATGACATGATGAGGACTATCCATATATGAGTGTGTTGCTTATAGTTACATTGTCCTTCATGTCCTTATTCCTCAAATAATTTTGTCCTTCATGACCACACCATTGGGGCTTCTTGTAGACTTCTTCAAATACACCCAGCATGTCTATTGACATCAATGAAAACCACTTATGTTGACATCAATGAAAACCAACTATCCAACAAAACATACATGTTCTCATAGTTTGATTTAATAAAAAGAGAAAGCATTAGGAAGAATTATCCAAAAAATGCTCAAGATGATTCCAAAATTATAATGCATGAAATGGTAATGGAACAATTATTCTTAGGAGGTCATGTATGACCAAAATCATATGTAACAAATGTCACGTAATGTGTGATGGGATAAGGGTAAATAATGGAAAATTGTTTTTATAAAACATAATAAACTATTGGTAGGAAAACCAAGGAGGAGTCCAACAGACCAAGGATAAAAAAGTTACCTACAAGAAAAAACAAAATACAAAACAACTCTCTTTCTTGAAGTGGGCATACCCATGCTCAGGTGGAAAACAAACATGGTTTCCAAATTGACTATAATGTGGATCCATGAAGTATATAAATTATAAAAGAATGGATAAGAATGAGTACATGGTGGATCCATATCAAAATAATATCATAGAAATAAACATATACATAGTGTATCTATGTCTCAGTTTTCATTAAGAGAAGAACTAGTGTTGGGTAGGTGTTATATTCTTTGCATGTGTGTGTGGGGGGGGG